>PVJH01012725.1:0-63215 GCA_004026705.1 Nesogale talazaci
CAACTGGCCTGGAATCTTCTTGCATTCAGCACCAGGGCATGTGTTGAGTGAGTCTGAAGAGGACATTGACATCATACATTTGAGCTAATATTGGACTTATGGACATGATGTGGCCTGGGCTTGAATGATTTCTTAGTGTACAATTATTTGTTATGTAAAGTTCTTTCTTATACACATATGTGTGTCTATGAATTTGTTCCTTTAATCTAACTGGACTAATACAGATGGAGTCCAAATATTCAAAATGGAATCTGGAGCAAGGGTGCCTAGAAGACTTAACATTACTAGGGACATATGTACAACTTCTTTATTCTTAATTTGAATCCCAGATTAGTTCTTAAGTCACCATTAAAAGTCACAACTCTCTTTTCCACACATTCATGTCAAAAAAAACAGTCAAACTTAGTAATTCAGGAGGAAGAGACTTGAGATCTTAAAATCCACTGAGGCATAGGTAACATAGGTTTTAGGATTTGTTTTAACAATGCCACATGGTCTGTCATGCTCCTGTTGGTGTGCTGTGCTCACTTCAAGTTATTGTTTCTGTGGCCTCTGCTTTCTTCATATAGTATTTGATTCCCTGTTTAATTTAATTTTAGAGACATTATTTTGAGTCTCTGTTTACCACATAATATCCCCAATAATACCTGCACCCCTTGACAAACTCATTTTTTGGAAATTTGCAAATATTTTCAAACTTCAATAAATCTACTTATTGAGAAATGTCTCATTTTAGCAAAGATATCTCTCAGCTAATTTTAGGTCCTCTGGAAGAAGGTCAGAGGTGGGAGTGCGCTGGAATCTCTAAGGATTGTGGTTTTTTCTTGAAATTATTGAATGCGGGAGAGAAGGAAGTGAAGTTCAAAATGCAGAGACTGAAATGCAGCATGCAGACAATGGCAAAGAGAATGGGTGTAGGGCAGATAATTGACCCTACCCAGGAGGTGCGGGACTGGTCTCCTGCATTGCTAATGAGATGGGATCATAGTTCATTAGTTCTAAGGTTTATGCATCTATATTTCTAAACCCTATGGCATGATTAATAATTTTGTTAGTCCATTTTTACTTTGGCAGAGTTAATAATATACATGCAAAATATTGTATAATCCTCCTTCAAAAAAACCAAACTCACTGTCATGGAGTTAATTCCAAGTCAGAATCACTCTGTAGAACAGAAGCTGTGCATTAGCCTGTATCACCTGTACTTCACATTCATAAGGTGTATGGCTTGGATTACACTGGAACAATGGCTTCATCTACTCTCAAGGCTTGAACAAATGGGTAGGTTACATTGGGTTTTGAAACCCACTGAGATTGAGTGTATCATGGGGCTAAGATTGTGTGTATCATGGGGCATAACAAAGCATCAAATTGATTATTGGCTTGATTCTTCTTATTGTTTCTGGCTTCAAGGAATATTCTCTTTGTGTATGAAGTCAGTTCCTAGTTTTTGTAATATTCTGAGTGGTTCTACTTTCATTTTTACAGGTCAAGGTTTGGAGACATTTCAGTTGGAACCCTGTATTATTCTAGAATCTCATCCCATTTACCTTTCTCTAAGTAACAAAGAAAATAATATTTGTGTATGTAACTCAGGTGCATACTTCCTACTGGGTCATATTTGTGTCCTTGGTTGGCTCTCATATTTGTGTCTTGGTTGGTTCTTACAAGGGGATTGGGCATTCAGGCGTGTACACAAACACATGGAAAAATTCTTATCTTGGAACATGCAAGATAAGGGTTGAGTAAAGAAATTTGAAGCTTCCTTTCTATCTATGGCATGATTAAAATGGAATCTGGAGCAAGGGTGCCTAGAAGACTTAACTTAACTTGAAGGAAGGGGAAAATCAATATTCTGCCCTACATTAGCACATTCCTTACATTGGCCTACATTCCAAGACTCCCTTTTGCCAGGACTTTCTTAGTCCACATTGACAAGCTTGTCCTTTGCTATATTTTTTGCCACTTAGGGGGCTAAAATAACCCACATGCTCTTCCCCCTTTTCTATTAAAAGTCAGAAGGACTATCTCCAGGTGGAAGAGACCTGAACTTTCTTGGCCAGGTTAAAATCTTAGCATGTAGGAGAGCTTGTTTCTCTTATGTCCAGCCCACCCTTTCTTCTACCTAACCTCTGTAATGAAGTAAATCATTGACTTTGTCTATTAATTTAGCCAACAAAGTGTCAGGGTCCAAGTCAGTCTGACAATTTTCTCCTGAAGTCTGGATTTTCCTGGGTCTAAAAATACAAAATACCATTTTTCCTGAGTCTTATTTAAGGTTTATATTATCATACCTCCTTACTGCTCTCTTCAGTATGATTTAACAATGTAGATGGGGTTTCATCTCTCTCCTGGGTAACTTATCTAACTTTATCATTATTTAATCTTTAATCTGACTCTTTTAGCCAATTTTCCAATTCTCACTGACCCATCTTTTCCTGCATAGATCTGGAAAAGGAGGTGGGAGAACTTGCTGCTGGGTTAATTGAGTCATTAACAGAATATAATGGACTATCACCTTTCTGAGTATAAAATGAGTCCTCTGGGAAGCTACAGTGGAGATGTTGCTAGGAGTGGTGAAATCATCCTCAGGACCCTGAGCTCCTTGGGCAGTGAACGTCCTGGATCCAAAGACAGCTGTGATATCAGAAGATCAGCAGCAGAACCAGAGCAAGGTCTTCCTGAACTACAGAACAAGTAATGCTGAATGCTTTGGGGTAAGAGGCTAACTTGTAGTGTAGGGTGCCTGTGGGGCCTTAATGCGGGGAGTTGGAATTGCTGAGGTTGGCAGGTGGAGTTGAGTAGCTATAGGTTGATGTATACTGAAATAGGATGCCTCTAGGACTTACTTCTGAGGCTTTCAATTGCCTAGGGACAGAACTAGGGCTGAAAACCTCTGGTTGAGGCTTCCAATGCAGTGGCATATATTTTGTGTCTTTATCGACAATCCTGAAAGAACTTTTCAACATGATGAACAACTGTATCTCGAGCATTCCCTGTTTGCATTACAATCTGTTAGCTTCCTTAAAATCATATAATTATTGATATTATCTGTAGCCATGACAATGGATAAAAAAAGTTCCTTCAGTTGAGTTAACAACTCAGTGTGAGACTCTAACTATCTAAAGGACTAGAAAGCCCAGTCTTTCACCTGCAGAGTTGCTGCTGGCCCTTTCAAACTGCCAACAATGAGGACTACAGTACAATATATAGCTAACATACTCCCAAAGCTATAGGGAGTTTGCATAAAGTGCATCAACCTAAGTCCTCACCAGCCAATTCAGTACTAGAACAAGTTGCAGTGCCAGATAATGTTCATGGTGTTCATGAGAACTTTGACCATGAAGTAGCAAGTAACATGTACAACATACAGAATGTTCTCTTAAAAAGACTCAACCTTGAAGTATGCCTTTTACTATGTTGTGACAGGTAGGTTTCTTGTGCCAACCTGGCCAATAAGAACATGTGGAATTAATAAGATCACAGTTTGATTGGAGGGCAAAGAGAACTCAAAAAAGCCCCACTTTCTCTCTCTCTCTCTCTCTCTCTCTCTCTCTCTCTCTCTCTCTAAGACACATGGAACTAAGCTAGTGCTCAGAGCTGGAGAAGCCTTATTGACTCACTCTGAAGCAACCAGACCTCTGAAGATGGAGAAGCAATGTAGGGACCCCTGCAAGTGCTGAGATGCTTATAAAACCACTGGATCCAAAGACTTTCTACCTACTGGCCTGCGATCATCCTGCATTCAGCGTCATTGCACGTGTTTCATGTTTCATGAGTCTTAAGAGGAGTTTATAGATTGGTATCAGACAATGGGCTAATATAGGATTTATGACCTTGGGATGGACTGGGTTGGAATGCTTTCTTAGTGTACAATTGCCCATTATAGAAAATCTCTCTTGTACACATGAGTTTTTATGGGTTTGTTTCTGTAGTTTACCTGAATTAGCAAAGTTTACATCAAAGTTATATCCCTGCTCTAAAGGATTATCTGGCACTGTAACCTATCCTTTTATTAAATGTCTGATGTGTGCTTAGGCTTAGGTACTTCATTCAAATCCTTGATAGCCTTGACTTTAATATTGTTCTTCTCATCAGTAGAAAACAAAAGTTCATGTTTTGTGGAAAGAGTCTGGGAGAAAAAAATAAAAAAGAAAGAGTCTGGGAGACAAGGAAGTGAGGTTGATGAAGTAAACCAATTGTACACAACGACTCCAGAGACCAGACTCGATGGCACAAATCTAACTTTACTACAGCTTTTGCATGTCTTATAATTATATATATGCTTCATTGACCAATCAGATAATTTCTTTCACATATGTCCTGCTTTCCAAATACATCTTTATAAGGTGCTGGTTTTGCAGCTTGAAAAATGACAGGTCCACACTGTGGGCTATGTAAATGAGGTGTTTCTCACTGAATTATGTAAATGAGGTATAGCTGGCTGAGCCAGCCCTTCCAATTGCCTTAGAAGACTATTTCATCCAATTATGTTGCAGGACTAACAACTCACCTATATCACAGGACAGTACCATCCAATACAGGATGGTATTACAGGATCTTACTGTCCAATCACATTACAGAGCCTTAGGCTGTTACTATGGGGAAGTTAGAAGCATTCTGATACACTGCATTTTAGAGGATAAAGTGGAAGGTTGTCAGATGAGCCGCCTGGGATCTTATTAATCTCAAGACTGGAGTTTTTCCAAGAAATTCCATGGAAATGCAGATACCCAGCAGCTTTGACCTGACTCAAGACTGGAATATTCCAGGAGACTTGAAAGCTTGGATTCCAGCTACCTAAGGGTACAGATTACTACACAGCAGCTTCAAAATACCTCCACATCCTGCACTTCCTAAGCCTCTCCCCCAGATTCACAGGTCCTGAAAAGAATCCCCCCCCCAAATAGTTGTCTTGGTATTTCTTTAGGTGAGAGGAAAATTTAGGGCTAGTTTTAGAAATTCATCGCTACCCTTGACTGAGTTCACAGACACATTTCTGAACCTCTGGTTACATTGGCCTAGGTTAAGTCTGACATTGAAATAGGATGTGCATCCTTTGCACCCTCACTCCTCTATCTCTAATAGCCTTTGGCACTTCTAATAAGGGATCCAATACAGTCTAGTCGAACCAAGGTATTGTGAGAAATGAAAACTTTCATGGGTCTTAACTTTAGTCTTACAGGAGAGGACCAATAATCAGTCTCTGGACTTTAGGAAGGGTCTTTTTAAGGGGGTGATGGGGTAGATGGAGAGAGTTGCTTCTCATAGAGAGGAGGAACAGAAGAGAGGCCACAGAACTAGGAACAGTTAAAGAGGAACATTTAAATGAATTATTTGAAGGCCTCTGGTCAAGAAGTTTTCTCTTCTTTTGCTCTGCCCTAAGCAAGGTCATGTGTAATGTCCTCTGTCCAGCTCTTTCTGATTTGAGAACAAAAATTTGGAGAGATCCCTTTTCTGACATCTGTGTCAGAAAGCATCCCAGTCCAGTCCAGTTCAAAGCCATAAGTCCGATATTAACCCATATGGCCGATACCACTCTATATCGTCTCCTTCCGACTCATGAAGTCACAGGTCAGTGGGTGCAGAATCCCGGAGCTGGCAGGGATCTCCCCAGGGCTCCTCGCTTCCAGGGCTCAGGGTCCATCAACAACAGAAGCAACTTAGCACTGACAGAGGTCTCCATGTGGCTGCCCAGCTTCAGAGGTTTGGCTCCATCAGGGCAAAGCCGTGTGGTCTCTCCGCCGGCTCCTCCAGCTTCTCAGAGGCTGCCACCTTGTCTTGTCCGTGATTCATTTTCCCTGAGAAGACTAACTCCCAACAACTGGGGAAGATAGCTTCTCATCTTCATGAGGGAAATATCACTAGATTTCCCAAAAGTCTCTGGAGAAAGCCATGCCCACATAGAGGCCTCATTGGCTGCTCAATGGCTATCTCCAGATTAACAGGCTAGACTCCACCCCTACATTTCAATCATAAAATTAACATATGCACACGAATGCCACACCTCCTCATAGCAATTGCCTTTCTTCCCACCAGGATTTAGATATGGGGGTTATAGACACTAGACATAGGGGGCAACATTTAAACATTTTTCCTTTGGAATACGCATTTAATTACAAAACTGTGTTGAGAGAGAGAGGGAGAGAGAGAGAGCCATTTAGAAGCTACTGTTGTGGATATCTAAGTATATACTGGGGCTACACTGTGTTGCAGAAAACAAAAAACAAACAAACAAAACAGAATTTTCTCTTTAACGTTCTTGTGGGAAGATCATTCCAGTGGCTCAATGACACTCCCAGGAATAGTCTTTACAGAGCCTCTGTTTTCACCTCATAGTTGTCCCGGACTGATGACCAACAGAGTCACTTCCAAAATAAAGCTAATGTGGAAGATAGTGTCTCGCTTTAGCAATCATTAAAAGTTATTCTCGTGGCACAGAGTGTTAAGTATCATGCTGCTAACCACAGGGACAGGAGTTCAAATCTGTCAGCTGCTCCTGATGAGAAAGATAAACTTCTTCTCTTATAAAAAGTTCACAATCTCAGAAACCTCAAGGAATATCTGAACTCTACTTCATAGGGTCACCACGAGTTGGTATAGATTTGACTACAGTGGATTGAGTTTTGTGTGCTATGATCCGTTGGAAAATATTAAAAGAACATTTTCCCTCTTTGAGAACCCCATTCTCCTCGATGAGTGTACCTTTCTTGATGCTGAACACTAATAGGCAATCACAATGCTGTTCAGTACCAAAGTCAATTGTTTGAAAATCAGATCAGCTTGGGTATGCATCAAATGAGGGTTCCACTGACAAAAATTTTAGCTGGTCAAGTCAGGTTTATCCCTTTGGTCATATACTTATCTATCCAATCTACTCTGTTTAATAACTGCTTTCCTCCCATCCCTCAATTATGGATAGAGGGAGATAACCAGAGGCTTATTTTTGTATGAGTTTCCACAAATGTATATTGGGTTCCCACTATCATTCATAGCCTCTGCAAATCAGATTTTCACAACTTAAGTACCTTCGCCTTTGGGTTATATGATTTACAATCGTTCGTGCCTGGTGATGGTGTGTTTCCTGCATATGAACTTATTTGACATCGTCATATTTGTGGAAGCTTGTTTGAAGACAAACCTTTTAAGGACCCAGATGCTCTTTGATCTGATAGCGGGCTATCATCTAATTTCTTTGCCGCATTTTGCTGTAGCCTCTGTATCTTCTGGTTCCCTGTCTAAGGGTGATTATGAGTCCTGGGCAAGGTCATGATGTAAAAATTAATTGTTTTACATTGAAGGTAGGATTTAATGTGAGCCCCCAAACCATTCCTTGATTTATGTCTCACTTGTTGTTTGTTTTATCTGCCTTTGACTCCCTTTCAAAATCTTCTTGTTAATTTATGTTGGAGAGCCTTTTTGTTGCTGTTGGTCATATTGGGATTTACCTCAGAGGTGTTATGCTATTGGGGGTTCACCCTCTTGAATGTGTGTTTTTTGTTTTCTGTACCTTATACCCAAGGTTTATGAACCTACAGGACTACAGGATGGCAAGTAGAATAAGGATTTTGAGGAAGGAGAGGGTACTGTGGTTTTGGTAGAGGTAAAAGGGAGATGATGTCAAGGAGTCCAGGAAGTAAAAGAAGGATTGGAAAATGATTGTGGTAGGAAGTATAAAATACTGCTTTATGTGCTAGAACTATGGAATGATATAATATATTAACCCCCAATAATTAATATGTTAAAAAAATAATAATTTCTTGGATTACTTTGCAATTTTATTGATTCTGGGTGTCATAAGAATCCAGAACAAAGGCCTATTAATGGAGAACTCATTTAAATTGAGGATAGAGAAAATTAGAAAAACACATTGGTGAAAGGGGATTTCATGAGACACTATTGCTTATTAGAAGTGCAGATAAAAATCAGAAACTGATTCATAAGAACCTAACTTTCCTAGGTATTTTATCAGTGCATTTATTGGAAGATGATCGATACACCCATACATATGTGTGTAAATATAAATGCATGTGTATATGTATATAGGCAGTATGGTGCTATTAGCTGTTTTATCAAATTTTTACAAAAGGGGCACCAAATATGCATAAAACAGGAAGGAAAATAGAACTATGTACCATGTTATAAAAGGCAAAGGATTTACAGACATATGAAATGTATATAATAAATTGTAATTTTATGGTGTTACTTCATTGTGAACACATCTTACAACTAAGAATATAAATAGCAAAGTATTATATTTAGGTGGATGTGTTAAGGAGGGAAACTCAGAAAAGGCATTTGAGTAGTTCCTACATTAAAATGCTAATATGTTGATCAAGAGGCAACATGCCCAAACAGCACTTTGTGTGAACAACTGAGCAATAAACAATAAACACAAAGAAAGGGAAGACGGAAGGCAAAGGAAAGTAGAGCTTTTATTTTTAAACCGTCTAATCATAATGTTGTTATTGGAGAAGCAGCCGCCCTCACTGATTAAAGCTTTGTGCAATAAGTAGATGTGGTGGCTTAATTTCTTGTAAAAGCACAAAATCAGCCTGAGGTAGCAGAGTGGACTTTAGGCTTTCTCCCAAACTCCAAGCCTAAGAATAAGTGGTGTGCTGAGTCAGGGAGAGAGGACCAGCCACGAGGATAGCTTTAGATAAACAGGAGCAACAGTACGAGTTTGAGATCACTTCTCCACGGGAAAAAACACAATGATGTGAGAGTGTCTATCTCACATTCAGGACTGTGTTTATGCAAATAGTGTGAAGAGGGGAACGTGTTCTTCAAAGTTAAAAGCCTACATGCAGTTATATTTTTCCCCATGATGATACACATTTCAATAAAAGAGAACACTTTGTTTCTGCGAGTTTGACCATGGGCTACCCTGCTAGATACAGAAGACAACTCCGGGTGCAGACATGGCCGATTCAAACT
Organism: Nesogale talazaci; assembly: GCA_004026705.1. Lineage (NCBI taxonomy): Eukaryota > Metazoa > Chordata > Mammalia > Afrosoricida > Tenrecidae > Nesogale > Nesogale talazaci. The sequence goes on from PVJH01012725.1 coordinate 8,938, forward strand.
CTGGAGGCAACAAGCTCAGCGAGCCGGCTCCTCTGCCCAGCCCTTAGATGGGCCTGCGGTGATATCGTGGGAATGGCAATGCTTGTCTCCCGCTATTACTAACATTCTGGAAATGAAAAGTTGTGTAATGGTGTTACCGGGATAAATGCAAGTAATTTTTATCACTTCATGTGGAACTTTTCATATTAGAACAGAATCATTTGAAACGAATTGCTGTCTTAACTATGTTTTGTTGTTGGATAATATTTCACAAAGATGTATCAGAAAGCTTGTATTATTTACACAAAGATGATATTCTTTACTTATATTATTTATATTAGCTGATACAATAAGAAAAATATGAGAAACTAACTTTTAATAATATAGGAAAATCATTCGTATATGTGGCAGTCATGTGCTTATGTTAATTTTATGATTGGAACGTAGGGGTGGAGTCTAGCCTGGTAATCTGGAGATAGCCATTGAGTAGCCAATGAGGCCTCTATGTGGGCATGGCTTTCTCCAGAGACTTCTGGGAAATCTTGCAATATTTCCCTCGTGAAGATAGGACGCTATCTTCCCCAGTTGTTGGGAGTTAGTCTGAGAGACGATGAATCACGGACAAGACAAGATGGCAGCATTTGAGAAGCTGAAGGAGTCAGAGGTGAAGCCACATGGCTTTGCCCTAATGAAGCCAGACCTCTGAAGCTGAAGAGGCCATGTGCGGACCCCTGCCAGTTCTGAGTTGCTTCTGCCACCACTGGATGCTGTTGATGAACCCTGAGCCCTGGAAGCGAGAAGCCATGGGGAGACCCTTGCTAGCGCTAGGATTCTGTACCCACTGATCTGTGACTTCATGAGTCGGAAGGAGACTTTATAGACTGATTTCGGGCATATGGGTTAATATCAGACTTATGACTTTGAACTGGACTGGGCTGGAATGCCTTCTCAGTGTCACATTCCTTTTGTATATAAACCCTTTCCTATATCGATATGTGTGGTCCTCTAGTCTACCCAGACTAACACAGTATAGTTGATTTTTAAGAGAAAGTAATGAAAACTCATGGGCAACAAAAATAAAATGTGCAAAGTCACACAAATTATTAAATGAATGATTTATTTAACTTTTAAATATCAAACTGAAAGATAAATCTCCAAAATCTAAGCTATGCTGCTAATTTTAAAAAAGTCAAATTCATAACACAATGCCAGTATGAAAGTCCACGTAATTTATCACTATTCCCCTGGATTTGTTCTATAAATGAACATTTATCTGGACACACACAAAAAAGTGAAAATCTCCTTTGACACTTCATTAGTGAGAACTGGAACACATTTCTAAATGCATCCAAGTTAGGTTCTGAGACATGGCCATAGTTATGTGCTGAAGCTGGCTTGAACCAGCTCATTATAGTTAATTGTGAATAACTATAACTTCATATTCATGTGTGAGCATACCTGGAGGGATATATACACTGTGTTGCTATTATTTTTAGGTGTCAATGAGCTGAATCTGATCCCTAATGATCTCACATGGCAAAAGAAAAACAAGAACCAGCAATTTGAGTCTTGTGCCATCTGTCAGACTGTTCATATGCTCAAGCCAGTGTGGTGGTCACTGTGACTATGTGTATATGTGCCGCCAAAGCAAGCGCTGTCACTGTGAATCTTAAGTACCATATTTTTCAGACCATAAAATGCACTCCTCCCCGCCCCCCCCAATAGGGGGGCAGGGGAGTGGGTGCATCTTATGGACCAAAGGTGTGGTCCAAATATTTATTTCAGAATTTTTTTTCTTATTTTCCTACTCTAAAAATTGGGTGTGTTTTATGGTCAGGTGCATCTTTTGGTCCAAAAAACAAAACAAAACAAACAAACAAAAAAACCCGGTACCTTCCAACCAGGATTTTCACTTGCCAGCAGTATACCAAATTACATGAAACCTAGTGCCATCAAATAGATGGCAATTCATGCCAGCAATGCATCATTTTCTGACACTGTAAAACTTTACAGGAGCAAATAGCCTCATTTTCCTCCTTCTGAGCAGTTAGTTGATTTGAACTACGAATCTTGTAATTAGCATACCAATGCTTACCCAAAAGACTCACTGGGCTTCAGTAGCAGCACTGTGTGTGCAAATGTTAGTCCCTGGTTGGTGCAAATGTTTACTAGTCTCAAATAATAATTTGAATGCTAGGGCAGGGGAAGGCGACTCAAGTTCATTTGGAAATACCTTAAATTAAATGTGTAGCCATCTATTAACAATGGCCAGCACCCCTGCTAGATAGTTAATGAATAGTTTCTGAAATTGTAGTATTTGTGGTATAAGCTTGAAGAACAGTGACAATTTCATTGCACTTTGGAAATGGTTGACACATCTGAGTTTCCTTAGCCACTCTAGATATACTAGATCATTAATTTTAAGTGCTATAATAGCAATATAGGGGATTTAGATAAGGCAAAACAAAGACATTATTTCTAAAAAGCATATCCCACAAGTGACTATTTGAGAATAAAGAAAATAGGAGACTAGACCAGGGAAAGCTTGAGGGGTAGATGTTCTGTTCCTCAACCCTGGGAAAGCCTTTCTTTGGATAAGTGCTGTGACGTTTACAAGGGATGAGGCTGGTTTATAACCATAAGCCTTCACAGAAAACAAACTATATTGTTGAAAACTTTGCCTGATTAGCAGCACAATTACTGTAAATTTGACTCATTCTACTTCATTAGAAATACATTTTGCTTTCATAAACATGTATAATTTAATAACAACACATCTTATTACATTTCCAAGAAATAATGCTGTCTTTAAATAAGAAAAAAGCAGTGTTTAAATCAACCTCGTAAATTTGCTTCTTTATAATTTTATTCTTATCAACATTTATAATTATTTACATTAATAATTCAATGTATGAGAAAATAATCATTACACCATTATAAAACCACATTATTTTATTTTTGTTATACACATTTCCGTGCTATCACTGACTTTTGTGGATATTATCATTGAAGATCATGACATTAAAAACAGCAAGCACATTTTTATGCAGTGTTACTGTCAGTGAAGTGAGAGAAATAATCATTATCACACAGAAGAAACACAGATAATTATTCCAGCTTCTCATTAGGTTTTCCCATGCATGCATATCATAGCACCAAAGTGCTGTCTTCATTTTTCTTAAGGGAATGGCCACCCTATCTTTGTGACAGAACGATGTACGTGCCAAGTCTTGTATTTCCTTGGATTACATATGTGATCCATTCCTATGTATGTTTTAAGTTAGGTTTGTAAGTTAGACAAATACTTATGTATCCTATTTAATGTCATTTTTTCACATGTTTGTCAGTATATATTACATATTTTACTTTCCTATGTAAATGAAAGAAGGATTAGTGGCATTTTAAGGTAAGTGTGGGACTGCTCACTGCACATTAGGTGGTTTCAATTCACCAGTTACTCCAAGGGAGAATGTTGAATTGATCTTCTCTAATAAAGACTTATAGTCTCATAATTTTAGAAAGGGTTCCTATGTGTTGAAATTAGCTTAATGACAATAGCTTTGGTTTTATTTAAAAGTACATGGAACACTTAAAAAATTTTCTGAATTCTCTAAAACATAAAACACAATATGGTATGTATGGTATGTAATAATCATAATCATAGAGTAGTAATAGAAGTAGCTACTGTTTTGAAAAGAGAGAGAGAGGAATGCCTGGGGGGTGCACATTTATATGCACACACACTAGCATGAACTCACACATGAATGAATTTACAGGTATATAAATCACTGACAATGAGTGAAGTCTGATCCTTTAGAGCAGAGTAGAATTGATCTTTTTGTTCCCAAGACTGTAAATATTTATAGAAGGAGGAAGCATCACGTTTTTCCCTGGTGGGAAGCATCACGTTTTCAGTTGGTGGGTTTGAACCACTGAGTATTAATATTAGTGGTTAATACCCAATGATTAAGAGCTGTGCCCCTGAACTCCTTGTTTCAGTATACACCCAAAGTAGCAAACTAAAATCATGTCATTGAGTTTATGGAGCCCCTAGGCCAGGGGTGCTCAGTTTTCCAGTATGTGCACTACTTATAAGAGAATCAAGACAAAATTATCTATCAAGTACAAACATGCAAAAACATGTATTTATTTTTATTTATTACATTTATCGATAAATGCAGTGAGAATTCTTTTTTTTGTACAATGTATGCTTATGCAAATTGCATAACCTCATGAGTCCATATTGCACAAAACAACATGATTAACCATGTATGTTTTTTGCCATTGCATGAGTTTACTCTGATGGCGTGCACTGAATGGAATGAACCAGGCATGGATAGTCTGGACCGTAGCTACTGAGAGCCAGCCTCAAGCACACTGACAAATGATCATCAGTTGGGGCACAACAGCACTTGGATTTAATGATCTTGATGTCATAAAAAAGTTGACTCACATAAACAAGTAGAGCTGAATAATGTGGTCAAGGAGGTAGCACATTTTCTCATGTTTGGGTACTTTTCCTCTGTGAGTAAGTTCAAGAACTCTTCATATGCTCTGGACTTCAGCTGAATGTCGGCTTGTGTATCAAAATCTTCCGTTCTGTATGAAAGTGAAAGTTTTTTGTTGTCTTACTTGGTCCTGCTCCCCCACTCATTTTAATGCCCAATTTTAAGTTTAAGAGAAAAAAAACAAGGTCTAAAAATCAGTGATAACTTAGTTTCTCAGTTTTGCCACATTTATCACAGCTGTTTACACATGGGTTTGACAAGCCAGATTGCATCTGATTGGTTGCACTCTGTATCAATTAAGTGACAGGATTGACTTATGACTATATTGTTTATGCCATACGATCTACTCATACTACATTTGCGATTGACTAGTAGATCATGATCAATGTACTGAGAACCCTTGCCCTAGGCAAATTAAATTCAGTCATTGCCTTGTAGAAACCCTCGTAGATTTGTCTTGTGAATTCCCAAGATTGTAACTCTGCAGGGTAGAAAGTCGATCTTTTTCTTCTTGAGATACTGGTGTTTTTTGTAAGTGTGTGAGTGAGTGAGTGAATGAATGAATTTTCAAAACCATTTTATTGGGAACTCATGCAGATATATCATTCCACAATTCAATTACATTAAACTGTTTTATATGATTACTGCCACAATTAGTTTCAAAACAGTCTTTTCCTTCTTCACCACTTTAGTATCAACTCCCTTCTACCCCAATTCATACCACAACCATACTTACCTCCAAGAAACCCTTACTGTACTCGATATCCCTATAGATTCAACAATCCTGGGTTTCATATACTGAAAAACAGAAAAAATGTAACAGAAATTCATGATATAACACAGATGAGATATACCTCAATGTGAACAAACAGAAAACAAACAAAATTACAGAAAATAAAAACCAGATCAGGACAAATATGCATCAGACAAGCAATTAACTGACAATGCTTTAACCATTCAAATCAGGTTTCTTATTTTGATCTTCAATAGTCATCTCTCCAGTGCACTTTTTATAGTAACCAATTTACTCCCATCTCTCTTATGGTTACATGGGTAGAGGGGAATCACAAGAGGTTTATTTCCTATATATATGTCACAAATGTATGTGTCTTGGGCTCCCACTGTCATTCATCACATTCTGCAAACCAAATTCTAACAATTTAGGCCCTGATACTGTTTCCTCCTTTGGATTATGTGATTTACAATCCTTCTCACATTGATGTTGGTGAGTTACTATCATGTGAATTTATTTGTCACATAACTTAGATGGCTGCTTGTTTGGAATAAGCATTTACAATCCTATATGCTGTTTTATCTGATAGCCGGGCACCGTGTAATTTCTTCACCGCACTTTGTTATAGTACCCATATATGGTATTCTGCATTCCCTTCCTGAGGGTATCAAGCAGGTCCATTGATGGTAGAACTAATTGTTCTTGAATTTGAACTAGAATTCAGTGTGAGCCCAAAGAGATTTGTGACTGATGATCTGCTAGTTAACAACCCAACTCATAATCACTACACAACCAAGACTATTAAAAAACAAACAAACAAACAAACAAACAACAAAGATCTATTCTTAAAAAAAAAGTTTAGAAATGTTGTAGAAAGGGCTGTGGGGGCAGTTGTAGTTGTAAATAAAGATCATTATTGATGCTTAGCAGTTGTCCTCATTCTATAGATCAGTTGCATACAGGAAGGGGCATTTATATAGCACTAATAAATGGATGATGCAAGAGATGATGATGATGAGAGGGCTACTTTTTTTTTTTTGGTTTTTTGGGCATCACTGCCCTCTGGTGGTGGGAGTAGGAGGCCCAGCCCCACTGCTGGAATCGAACCTCCGTCCCAGTGGGCCGCAGTCCCGCGCACAACCACTACGCCACCGGGGCTCAGCCCGAGAGGGCTACTTTTAAAAATGACGGACATCGTGATCACACAGGCTGGTGTGCTTCTTGCATGTGGACTTATTGCTTCTGAGCTAGATGTTCATTTTTTACATTCAAGCCTTTAAGATCCCAGATGCTATATCTTTGCTAGCCGGACAACACCACCTTTATTCACCACTTTTAAGACTAGTGGTAAGAGTGGTGATACCGAGAAGGTTGAGGGAAAGTGGAGTAGAAAGGTATAATCTATTATAAGGATCTACATATAACTTCCTCCCTGGGATATGGACAACAGGGACGTGGACAAAGGGAGACATCAGACAGTGTACAATATGGTTCAATAATAATAATATCTAAATTACCAAGGGTTCCTGAGGGAGGAGTGAATGGGGAGGGAGGGGGGAGGAGGATGTAATACCAAGAACTTAAGCAGAAAGAAAATGTTTAGAGAGTGAAAAGGGCAATAAATGCAAAAATGTGTTTTGCATATGAGGGTTATATGCTTGTATGGATTGAGATAAGAGTTGTATGAGTCCCCAATAAAATGATTAAAACAAACAACCAAACAAAAAAAAATTTGAACCTGGAACTGGAGATCATGAAGGTGGTGCTGGAGGGTCAAGGCTTCATTCTCTTTTGTGTTAGGGGTTTGATGACTGGAATCACAGCCTCGACATAAAACCTCAAGGGAAGTTTTTATGGAGCTTTATATTTTGTTGTCCTAATTGGGCTTGCAGCATCTGAGGCCATCAGTAACTTTACCATAATCTTTGGTGAATCAATCTCTCTGTATAAGACACTCGTTCCTCTAATCCTACCACCTTCACTTCAGTGAAAGGAAAAGCTTCTGCTGAATTGCAAACAAACAAACACACTTTTTTGTATTTATGGAGTTTTTTGGTTTAAACCATCCTTATCAATCCACTGCTGGTCTTATTCCATAAGGTTCAATAATGTTTCATATCATTCTGTTATCTTTATGATTTTCATTTTATTTCAATTGTGATTGGCTTTTATTTTATTTGCTACATTACTAGTACTTTCATGAGATGTGGGCAATGGAGGCTCAATTGAAAGGGAAATATGAGGAAAATTTGAACCAAATACAATGTTACATTTCTGTGTTAATTTGGGTAGACTGGAGAAATAAAATTCATAAACATGCACATGCATATAAGGGAGAGGTTCATATACAAAATGAATGGAACATTGAGAAAACATCCCAGCACAGTACAGTCCAAGGTCATAAGTTCGATGTTAGCATATATGTCTGATACCAATCCATAAGCCCTCTTCAGACTTACAAAGCACATGCAATGAATGACACCAGGACAATCACAGACCAGTGGGTGCAAAGTCTTGTATATCCAGTGGCGGTAGAAGCATCTCAGCTCTGCCAGGGCTCCCCTATTTGTTCCTCCAGGTTCCAGAGCTCAGGGTCTATCAGCATGCTGCCATGCTTCTTGTCAGTAGGGTGTCTCCAAGGGACTGAGTAGTGAGTCTCTCACTTACAAGAGGGAAATACATTCAAATTTCCCAGAATTCTCTGGAGAAAGCTATACTTACACAGAAGTCTGATTGGCTATCTACACGTGTGATTGACAGACTACACGTCACCCTTACACTCTTAATCCTCAAATTGATACCAGATTAGGTGACAGTCACATTTACTTAACCAATTTTAATGTCACCATGATCCAATGTGGGCTAGGAATACCATCCTCCTCCCTCAAGCTAATGATCTGTGCTGTTTTGCAAAGTTATCTGAGCATGACAATGTAGTGCACATTTTTGTTGTTATAAAGCATTGTGCTTAACTGATATTATTAATGCAATAGGCTTGATGGAAATCCACCCCTAAGTATGAGTTGTCCTTAAATTGACCTTTGTTAAACTCAATGTGCCATTCATCTCATATACAAATTGCCAGGCTTCATAACATAATACCGTCATATATATATATATGCACACACATATACATACACACACACATATATATACACACAAATCTGTACCAATTTTTTTCATACTTTGATTAGGAAAGATTAGTTTGGGTCTTTTCACTAAGAAACAAAATTTCTCAATGCATATAATTTACAGAGGATTGATCAAAGCATTCCATTTTAACTAGGGAGTTTGGCCTGTAGATATGATTTCACTTGCTATTACATTTCTCTACCTATTACTATATGCAAATTAGAAAATGAAAATAATTGGTTTCTTTGCCTTTTTGCTTGCATGCAAAATGACTATGTGTAGTACTTATTGATTAGTAGTATAGAGCCAAATATGAGACTAAGGATTTCAAAATAAGAATGTACAACAATGTATGCCATTTGCTCACACCAGATGCGCGTGAATACACTTCTCTGCATTCATAGCACTTTTTCATGATTGTATGAAGAAATGAGGAATTTCTATATCATGAAGTAGCAAAACTGATTTATATTTTAACTTAAGATCTAAGAAAAAAAATATATTAGGAATCAGAAAATCTAGACTTATTTCAGATTCAACATAGCATGAGGTGAAACCACTTAACACTCAAAAAGTATTGCTGCTTTAGATTCTTTTTTCCATTTGAGTATCAACTATCCCAAATACAAATTTTAAAAGATAAATATGCTATACAACTTAAAAATTTTGCTATTAATATGCATGCTGATTTAAGTACTAATAAACAATTTATCATAATTGTCATAATTATGAAGCCTACCATATTCTATACATAATGTAGGGAATGAATTTTGATTCAAGAAATTTTGTCATAATTACTATAAACTAAAGTACAAAGTCATTATTGTTATCTAACTCTGAACACCAATGATGTACATATGTTCCTAAAAAATGAGCAAATGAAGACCAGGAAAATGCAATGAATTTTAAAAAATCTAATGAATTATAAACAAACAAAACATTTAAAATGATAGATTATAAACCATGTGAGTTTTATACATGTGGGGGAATTTTTTAATTACCTTAAAAGAAATTCAATTGTACTTGAATAACATATAATACACAGAATTGTCCACTAACAACTTAAAAACTAGAACCCAAGACAATCTGCTTTCTTTACCTGTAGAACCACTTCAGGCTGCTAAGGGCCCTGTACAACTCCTACCAGGAAGATTTCCCATTAGCATTCACAGTTGGGAAAGCACAGTCGTTTATGACAATCAAGTATATCAGGGCTTGTAAGGCATATTAAAGATGTTAATTTGGACAACAGTTCTATTCTTGGACATCACCAGATTTATTTCCCAATTTTTAATTACCTATCTTCTGAATCCTTCTAAATACTACACTCTTTTTCTTAGTGCAGCAAATTTTGTAGCTTCTCATTTAGTCTGCCACTGTTTGAATGCAGTTTCATACTTAGAATGAAGGAATCAAAACCTACCACTTCATTCAATAATTAGGTTAATTAAGAATTATTTTAGCATCTGCTTTGTATGTCACATAGCATATAGAGAAGAAACATAGCAGTTTCTAGTAATAAATGATATCACTGACATATTTTGTGAGTGTGTTACTTTGGGTAGACTAGAGAAACAATTCATAAACATGCATATGCATATAAGAGAGAGGTTTAAAAACAGGAGGAATGGAACATTGAGAAAACATCCCAACCCAATCCGGTCCAAGACCATAAGTCCAATATTATCCCATATGTCCAATACCAATCCATAAGTTCTCTTCAGACTCATGAAGCACATGCAATGATGCCAGGATAATCACAGGGCAGTGGGTGCAGAGTCTTGTGTATCCAGTAGCAGTAGAAGCATCTCAGCACTGGAAGGAGTGTCCACGTGGCTTCTCCAGCCCCAGAGGTCTGGTTCCATCAGGGTAAGACCATGAGACTTCTCCTTCAGCTCCTCCGAGACTTAGGGTGTATCAGCATGCTACTATCTTATTAGTAGAGCATCTCCCAGGGACTGCGTTGATGATCTCTCACCCCATGGGGGAAATATCGCGAGATTTCCCAGATTTCTCAGAGAAAGCCATGCTCACACAGAGATTTCATTGGCTATCTCCAGGTTGACAGGCTAGACTCCACCCCTACTGCCCATGACAGCCACAGTTAGCTTTTTAATTCAGTTCAGGAATGAGTATACCCCTGTTTGCACAGTGGTGAAGCCCTCTGCTGCTCATCAAAATGTTCACAGTTTAGAAAGATATGACAGGCTGCTTCCATAAAGATAAGGCTCTTTAAATGTCCATTAGGCAGTTCTATTCTGTTCTGTAGAGTCACCAGGAGTGACTAGGGCTAGTGGACATATAGCAACAATACAGAAAGAAGTCAAACATCAAGAAACTGTGTCTCAGTCCCTAACCTAACTGCTCATCAATACAGTCAATGCATGTCAAAAAGAAATATGCAACAGCTACAGAGGAATATAGTCCATAAAAGGAATTAGGCAGTGCTCAGATATTACAAAATTAGCTATTCAATATAGGTTTATTAAATGGAACTAAATCTCTACCTCCATGGCCATAATTGTCCTGGGTTTTCAGAGTACTCTTATTTTCTCCCATCATGTTTCAGGGATGCAGGGCAAATTGCACAAGCCTGGCAATCGAAGAGACTGAAAACAGCTCTGCTAATCAGATATGGCTACGTTCCAAACACATTCACTTGACATTTACCCTGCAGGCCCATAACTTTCAGTGCTCCCAGGTGAATGACATTCAAGATATAATTGGTCATTGAATTTTCTAAGCCCATATTATTTTAAATGGAAGCATCTGAAAAGAATAATGCACAAAAATAATGTAATTTGCAAATTTCACTCAAGTTTCATTCGTTGACTAAATAAAAATAATGAAGTCTACCTTTAGATAACTCAGCTTTTGGGTTTCTGAACTTAGATCTGCAAATCAAGTCTGTTTTGAAATTCTATACTATCTTTCCATTAGAAAAAGCCCCAAAGGCTGCCAAGTGATTGGAACATCCAATATGCCTAATAAATAATAGATGTATCTATTGACTATAGTTAATGTGAAACTTCTCCTGCTTCAGGATATGGAATAACATTCAATTATTAATTTAAATATGTCATTCAAGAAATAAATAGCCCTTTCCATTTAATCAGTACATTTAAAGAAGTTCTTGTTAAAAGTACATTAATCACATAATTTTATATACATTTTCCTCAAATAATTTGTGATATCTTCTTACTTATAAATTTGGAACTCATAGTGGTTAACATTTCTCTCAAAAGTAGCCTTTCATATTCCGTGACATGACATAAACTTGTCAATTTAGCATTTTACACATGATATTTAGATGTAATGATGCAACATGTAAACTCTCTTTATATTTTATATTATTAGGAAGAAAATGGGTTATTTAATTTTCATCAAGACTCCTAACACAAATGAAAATTCAACCATTTACTACCCTAGACATTTCCATAGTTTGATTTGCAAGATATCTTTTATTTTTAAGTAACTTTAGCACAAAAATCCACTTACATTTAAATTGTATCACCACAAAAAATATTTTGTAGTTACTGTAGTTCTAGAGTGCTGTGAAAAGCCTTACAACAATCACAACAAATGTCATGCAATTTTCCTGCTTAAGAACTTTGCTGCCTTCCAATTTCAAAGAGAATAGATTCCTTATGATAATCAAGCACCCCCCTGATCTGCACTCTACTAAGATTCCTAGGTTCATTTGACACTTCACTTTCAGGAGAGCCACGATAACTCCTGCTCCACAAACTGGCATGTTTGTGTTCTAGAATACAATACATTCCTTGCTCATTTCTCAACATTGAAAGCTCTAGTGATTTCTCGGGTTCATAATTATGGCTCTCTGATTCTTACTGTGTTCAGCCACAGCATCCAGTACTTTGTATAGATAGAAACCCACTGGTATTTTATGAAATAATAATAATAATTATTATTATTATAATCACTCTTCATACAAATTAAAGTTACATAATTAACTACAATGAATATATTTAGAGACAAAGGTAATATAAGTATTCCAAAATAACTTCTAAAAGTTGTTTTCTTAATGAATAACCCTCCTTATCCCTAGTGGATACAGCCCAAGCATAAGAATTTTTTAGATCACATTATAATTCCTTGATGAAAAATGTGTTCTTTCATTTTATTATCTTTTGCCTTTTGGACTTATACTTTTGCTCTCATAATAATTGAAACTATAAAATGTGAATATAAAATATATTAGTAAATGTTACTAATATCTTTCATAATTATTAAAAACTTTGAATTGAAGCTATATTTTTCACATCCCTCCTTCCATTTTTAAGTATTTGCTACTTGATGTGTATAAAGTTTTCTTAAAAGTTGCTAAAGGTACTGATCTTAAAAGGTTGTAGATAAACTATAGATGAATCAATACTACAAATACCGTTATGGGCCATACTTAAAACTACTATTTGGTCACTAATCAGTAAGCCTGACTGTATAATTTAAACCTGACAAGTTAATGGGAAAACAACAAAATTCCAGATATTTGTTAATCAAATTTGCACATGGGTATTATTTTTATATTTTATTTCCGCTATACTTCTGTCTGTTTGATTAATTTACTTTGTATTTTAGTCATATAGAATATGGCTACTTTAAATATAAAGCAGCCTATTTCTCAAGATTCTAATCAGATATCCATGGATTTTCACAACCTTTTTCTAATTATGCTTCTTTTTAGTCCTCCTCCTTCTGGGAAAAATATATAGTTTATTAAAATGAACTGGTAGACATTTAGCCATTTCAAAAGGTAGGATGTAATGAAAATCTGAGTGATTGAATTAAGGGAAGAAGTGTGGGCTATGATGAAATAATTGGGAAAAATTATCTCCAGGCATAGATCATCCCTTGCAATGTCATAACTACTAGACACCACTCTTGGATCACTAACAAGTTTATGTCATGAATTTGGAAGAGAGCTCTGTGGCCGAGCAAGTGGAAGATATCCATATTTTTGTTTTACTCTTCCAAAGATAGGTGACTCAATATAATGTGAAAATTATTAAATAATATCATTTATATCATAAGTAAGTAAAGTTTCAGGAAGGTTCCAGGAAATCAGAAGAAGGATGTGGGAGGAAGGATTTCACTGCTGATGTCAGCTAGAGCTTGGCTGAAAGCAGGTAGTTTCAGAAAGGTGTTTACTATTGACTATGTGTAGACATTCACTTGTGTGTATCAGATAAAAATATGGACACTCATGAAAAATCTTGAACACAAGAGCATTTATGTAGGCTCATGGGGAATTATATATAAATCAAATGATTACTAATCTAGCAGAGCAAGGGAATATTGCATGGTATAAAAATCAGGGAAGGCGTACTTCAAACTCATATTCCTTCACCATACTTTTTCAATCTGTATGAGGAGCAAATTCTGAGAAGCTGAATTATGTGGTGAAAAATGAGGCAGGTGGAAGAGATCCATATTTGTGCGTGCTGAAGTTGTACACTGAATAAGAATGCTGAAAACGAGTCGCTTCCTTACAATCATGGTATTGGAGAATGCTAAGACAACTAGGAACTTGTGGGGCTACTAGCCACAAGATCAGTAGTTAAAAGCCATCAGCTATTTTCTGGAGAAAGATAAGGTTTTCTGGCCCAGTGAAGAATTACAGTCTCATAAACACACAGGGAAGTTCCCAGTAGCTTACCAGTTGAGACCTCTCCTCTGCTGTGACCTAAGTGGGCTAATCAACCCCAGCATGAGATCTGCAATGGGCAGCAAAGTAGTAGCGAAAGGATTCGAGGGGGATGCTGCCTTCTTACTCAAGTCATAGCCCTGATGCTACTGAGAGGAACTATCTTTGGGTGTGCGACCTATTCATATTCCAACAGATTCTATGGGAAAGCTTAATGTGTGGAATCTGCTTCACCAACCTCTGTACTTTGGACATAAGCAGAGAGTCCCCAAATTGCATGCTGACCTCAGACGCTATCAGAAACCCGATAGGCTGTCCGCTAGCCTTCAAGTCATTCAACTCTTAATCCACAAGATGGGTCTGCTGAATTTAGATGCCTTTACCCCTTCCTCTACCAGGCTGTGTTCTTCCTGACTTCCCTGGTTTGTCCACCCCGGAAGCTACAAGATTCAGGAAAAGCCTCCAACTAAACATCGGATACATGGACTTGAGCCAGACTGGACTTAACTCACATCTTCAACTGTAAGAGTCATTTTTAAGATATCAACTTCCATCTGTCTATTGATCAACCAATTGATCTATTTATCTATCTTGATTTGAATTATGGTGTTCTGCATGATGTACTGCAGGAGAATAAACACATCGGTGTTAGAAGAAGTACAGCCAAAAGGCTTCCTTAAAGGCAAACATGGCAAGACTCCATCTCAATACTATGGAAATGCTGTCAGGAGAGACCAGCCCCCCAGAGAAGGACATCATCCAAAACCCACCATTTCAGGAGGTAGCATGTGAGCAAGAGCCAATGATGCTAAAGGAAGAAGTTCAAACTGCAGTGAGTGCATTAGCCAAATAATGAGGCTCCAGCTATTTGTGAAGTGAATGAACTCTCATTGAAATTGTTTGGAAGCTGAAAAAGTTCTGGAAACATTCATTCACCCATGGCAGGATATTTGGAAGACATACTTTGCCAACTATTGGGAAGAAATCCGTATTTTTACCAATGTCAACGAAAGGTGATACAATGGATAAACTCAGCCTATACAACCATAATATTGATAGTGTGCATGTAAAATTTCACTTAAGAAAATGCAGAACTTTGCTGTTTCATTCTGATGTGTATAAGATTGCTATGCATTATAGCTGACTGCATCTAGCAGCAACAAAATATATATGACTGGGTTTGCTTCTTTAGAGAAACCAGTCTAAGACAATGGGCCACACATTACAATGTTGATGATCTCAAAGGATTGAGACATATATTTCCATGAGCTGGCCACATGGCCAGCCAACTTCCAGAAATCTAATTTGGATTCAGACGAGGTTGTGGAGCTAGAGATATCTTTGCTAATGCCAGCTGTATCCTGACTGAATGCAGAGAATTCTGGAAAGATGTCCACATGTGTTTCATTGACTATGCAATAGCATTGGACTGTAAAAACCATAATAAACTATGGATCACCTTAAGAAGAATGAAAATCCTAGCACAGTTCTTTGTCCTCATTCAGTACTTGTAACTAGATCAAGAGGCAGTTTTGCAAACAGAATAAGGGAATGCTGCATAGTTTAAATCAAGAAACATGCACCAGAGTTGTATCCTGATACCATACTTTTTCAATCTCTGCGCTGAGAAAATCGGCAGTGAAGCTGGATTACATGAAGAAAAGTGGCGTCGTGGTTGGAAGAAGGCTTAATAACAATCTGAGTGTGCAGATTACACAACTTTGCGTGCTGAACGTGAGGAAGAATTGAAGCAATTGCTGATGAAGATCAAGAATTATAGAATTCTACATGGATTGCAACACAATGTAAGGAAGACCAAAAACCTCCTACTGGAACAATAGGTCACATCATTGTAAATGAAGAAAAGGTTGAAGTTGCCAAGGGTTTTGCCTTACTTGATACCTCAATCAATAAACATGGAAACAATAATCAAGAGATCAAGTAACATATTATTTTATTTAAGTCTCCTGCAAAAGACCTCTTTGGGAGAGCTAGTATATTTCTTTGAGGAATAAGGGTCACCTGACCCAAGCCATAGTATTTTCCATTATGTCAAATACATGTGAAAGTTGGCTGTTGATGAAGGAAGACCATAGATCCTCTGGCATAGAAGAATTGATGCATTTGAATTGTGGTGCTAAAGAAGAATACTCAAAGTACCATGGACTGCAAAAAAGGCAAACCAAAATTTAGTGGAAGAAGTAAGGACACAGTGCTCCTTAGAAGAATGGATGGACAAGATTTGGCATACTTTGAACATATTGTCAGGAGAGACCAGTCACTGGAGAAGGACATAATTATTTGTAAAGAGGAGGCACAATGACAAAGAGGAAGTTCCTCCACAAGATGGATTGACACTGTGATTATATTAATGGACTCAGAAACACGAGCAAATGTTAGCACATATTAACAATATTGATGATCTCACAGGACTAGGACATATGTTACTATGTGCATAGGGTCACTATGATTTGAAAGTTCCTTAAGGGTGCTTAACAACAGTAAAAAAGGAAACTAGAGTAAAGATTATGAAGCTATAAATATTATGGGTATGTTTGTGACTCTTAATGATCATAGTTAACCAGGACAGGTGATAGAGACTAAAAGGCCTGTAAATCATACCAGTGTAACAATTGAAGTGACTTCCTTTTGATATTGTGTCCCCCGGTCAGTTCTAATTCATACTGACTTATTATTAGTCTGATAATGAATGTATATACTCTTGGAGTCACTAAACCTATGTATCCAAAAAGAGTAGGCAAAGGCTGAATTGGTCAGTTGCCAAATTATAATGTCAACTGGATTTATAATGACACAAATTTTTAAAAAGTGATTTTCCATGGATTTATAAAATAGATATATGGCAAGAAGTAGAATGAGGATTCAGAGAATTTCCAGTAACTCATCTCCAGTCTCCATAGTAATTAACTTTCCCCTAATATCTGTCCTTTTATTGTTCAGGAACTATGTCTTACGTTCGCTGAAATGTTTTCAATAACTTTGTATGAGTGAATTACATGGGAAGGAAAGCCAATTATCTTCTTTCTTGAAATCTTTTCTAATTCCTTCCATTCACCTCTCATCTTTGAATCTATATATTCAGAACCATAATAAAAAACCTTTACACCCTATTGGGAAAATTACAAAGGCAGGATAAAGAATAGAAGCATCTCACAAAGTATTTCAGTCACTGGCCCGTTGTAAAGTACCAGTGGGCAGTTGTGTAATAGAGGAGTAAACTCAAAAAAATATTAGACAAGTTAAAGCACGCAATTGCTCAACTCCAGGATTGTCATTATCTCTTCAGCCAGGTCATGACAAGAGAGTGAAAATATATCCAATACAAGATTATATACAATTAGGGGGTGAGCACGCTCCCATAATTATAGGTAAACACATGCATAACCAGAAGAGGTTGTACTATAGGCATAATTGTATCAGGAAGGGGACGATCCAGGGATGCTCACACAATAGGAAGGGAAGGGCATACATGTGACAAGATAGACAGAGTCTAGAGTCAAGATGGCAGCCTGACCTTGGTCCTGCCTGAGCTGGCTCGACCTTGTGTTTGGGTCTTCTTTTTTTTTGTGTGTGTTTGGGTCTTCTTTAGGGGAACAATCCACTATCCTTATTTGAAGGGTGTAGTTCCGACTTAGGTTGGGACAGACTATAGGGTCTAATTGTTCTAGATGAAGGATAACACTTAAGAAGCAAACTTTTAGGCGGTTGACCTCTAAGAGCATGGCTATTGAACGTGTGTTGTTAGCAAGCAGCATCTTAATTTTGGTGTATAGATGGGAAACACCTGAGGACTAGCCTTTCTGCTTCCCACAGTCTATGATCTTCCTGCACTCAGCATTATTGCATGTGATAAATGAGTCTGAAAAGGAATTTATCGACCAGTATCAGACAATTGGACTAATATCACTATGATCTGAACTGGACCACGTTGGTTTCTTAATATAGAATTACTCTTTGATATAAAACTCACTTATGCACAAATACATTGATATTGATTGGTTTCTTTAGTCAACCCAGACTAACACACACACACACACACACACAGATTGAAAATTTCATCAAACGGTTTTAATTAACATTTGAGAGTAGCAAAGAAGTCTCCTTTGCACTGAAATATTTACTATTCCTGTTCATCTTCCTGAAATGTCCATTTGCCCTTTGATCATTTTCTCCAAATCTCAAGAATTCTCTTCAGACTTTCTTTTAAAAAACATCTGCTATTGACAAATTCTTTGCTTCATTTCTGAAAATCATCCTACTCACCCCACTTCATGCAATAAATATATGTAATGATTTTCCTGAAACAGATAACCTCATCTTTTTCTGGTTGATGAATCAATATGAAATCTACTATACCACGAGGACTCCTTGAAAACCCTGTTACGAAAAAAAAAAAAACAATATTAAACTGAACTAAACTCACTACCTTGGAATGGATTCAAACTCATTGTGACCCTAGATAGGATTTTCTAGGCTACATATCGTTAAAGGATCACATAGTCCTATCTTTCTAGAGTGCAATCACTGGAAGGTTTTAACTGCTGACTCGTGGTTATGAAGCCTAATACCTGAAACCAGAACAATTAGGGCCCATGGAAACTTTGTTAGTTAGTATTTAATACAAAAAATCTTTCAAATATAAAAATGTAATAATCCATATTCAAGAGAATTAATCTGAATATTCCATACTCTGCATGGGACCAGGAGATGTTTCTTCTGTTGTGCATAAGGTTACTCTGGGTCAGAGTCAACTCAATCAGTCCTAGAAACTATCATAACATTATGTATATATGTGTATAACAAGGTATAAACCAAAGTATATAACAATATATTATGCTTATAATGAATAAATGTATAAATATGTATTTATACATTAATGCTATATGATTAGCATATATAAATTAACCCAAAATGCTACCATTCTTTCAGAAATTCTATTGTCTTTTAAAATACTTAGATACATATGATAACTCATCAATATTTACAGCTAAAATTGATGAATAGCGAAATTCAGAATGTGGAAAATAGTCATACTAATTAAAAGACAAATGTAGAATATGAATTTATCAGATCCCAACATATGTCTGATCTATTTGGTAAAACAAAAATCAACTGATGAATCTAGATTTTCAGTCCTCCTCTGCTCTGCTTAAATTATTATCTTCTTGTTTCTAAAACGTAAGACTTGAGCAGAGATTGGAGAGTCTAGTTAAACTTTATTCCAAATCTAGAACCTTCTCCTCTTATATTATGAAATTGGTACATAAATAATCATAAAAACCAGCTGTGGAAATGCATCACCTTGGTAAGAACAAATTAACAAAAATCCGTTCACAGGTTTTTTTAAGGCAAAAAGAAATAGAATAGCTGGGAAACAATGTCTTTAGTTACAATTCAGTTCACCTCCCTCACTCCTCCATACATGTAAAGGAATCCAGAGGACCAAAACTTCTGTCTCATTAAGAGCTTGATGAGATAAATGTGGGAACATGATTATCACAATATTTCTTTTGCTATAATGATTTTGTCAGACAACAAAAAGAATGGACAATGCAAAGCTAACAACTTCTTAAGTATATAATATAATAAAATAAGACTCATTAAGATTTTACTTATCATGATTACCAATCTCTGGCAATTGTCATTTTGACATATTGAATAAGGTATCTCTAAATTGTGAGGTTAAACACATATTTGAAGTAACATAATTAGCAATATTCAACTTCTAGCTCATTTTTCCTTTTAATTTGCATACCTGAGTCCTCATTAAAACAGAATCTGTAATTCACAGCCTGCAAAAAATTATAAATGTGCATGTGCAGTGTGTGGAGAATTTGCAACATTTGAAACAACTGAATGCAAACCGTGTTGATATTCTACACTCTCAGAAGTTGGTAGCGAGAGTCAAACTGTCTACTTATTGACATAGTTTCTGATATTTTGTCTCTTATTTTTTAAAAAAGTACATGTATCCTAAACTTATGTGTGTTGTCTTCTTGCAAAAGGAAAACAATAACAAAAATAAATCTATTGAATTTACTAGGTTATCTGAAAGCAGCTTAAATTTAATTATATAATCTTATAGTTTGTATCTTATTGATTATGCAAAGATATTTGACTGTGTGGACCACAACATCTTAAGGATGACATTGAGAAGAGTTTTAGAATACTCAGTTGTGCTCAGAACCTATACATAGGTCACGTGGAAGAAATTCAAACAGAACCACAGAGTACTGCGTGGTTTAAAATCAGAAAAGCTGTGTGCCAGGGACGCATCTTTTCACCATATTTATTCAATCTATAAGTTGCGCAAATAGCATGAGAATCTCCCCTGTATGAGGAAGAATGTGATATCAGGGCTAGAGGAAGGCTTATTAACAACCTTTTATGCAATCTTGCTTGTTGAGAGCTAGAACTTGAAGACTTGCTGATAAAGGTCAAAGACTGTAGCCTTCAATATGGATTAGAAGTCAATGGCAAGAAAACCATAATGCCTATAACCGTATCAATAGACAACATGGAATCCCACTCTGCTGTGTATAACCTGTGACTTAGAAGAAGTTGAAAGACAGAGCTCTTTACCAGCAAGAGCCCGGTGTAGTGTATTCCCTTGACCGGAGATCTCTCAACAGTGACTCTCTTGAATCCAGAATATAGAATCAAAGGAGAAACAACAGAACTGGGAACCAGGACATGGGACAGAGGGATGGACTTCCCAACCCTCGGAACAAATGAAGCTCAGTGCTTTTGTGCAGGATTCTGGCTTGCTGAGTAGGATTCCTCCGGATACTTAAACCTGAATTTGGGCCTTGCTGACTTCTGAAAGTGGAATGAAGTTCCTTGGAGCGGAAGCTTCCTGATGTGGCTTGCCCTTGGACACTTTATCCTGTGAGCTGGGTTTGTTGATCCAAGGACCTTACGTTGACTGTCTTCAAGTTAAAGTGTATAGCACAGTGGCATGCCCCTTTGGGCATCGATTAGTAGAATTGAAAGAACATTGTAGCATGTCCTGACAGACAACTCTATGTTGAGCATATAGCTCTGATATTACAACGTGTCAACTTCCTTAATAAACTCTTTACTTTTATCCATGAGTCCTATACAGCCATGAAAATGAATATTAGAACCCAGATGAGTAAAATAGAGAATAAGCAGCCCAATAATTTGCTCCTTTTATATAAATATTTGTAAATAGATGAAATTTATTCATTGTGTTTAATTGCTGCCCACTTTTTGTTATCTTGATTGCACAACACAAAAACTTAAATTTGGCTTTTTGTCTCTAAAAGCAATATTTGTGTTGATTTGGCTTGTCAGTACACGATAGATTTCAAATTAATAACTACTTGCCTGTTAAGACTCTAGTAATGTGACATTCTTTAGAGTAATAAACATATCTAATATAACGGGCAATTAAGTAAAACAAGTCTTTTTGGAGAGTAAATAAAAGGAGTCTCTTTAGAGAGAAATAATGTTTAGATTCGATGTGAATTTTAAAGGGAATATTTTAACCATTATGCATACATTAAGTTAAGAATTTGCACAGCATCAGAATAGCAATTTCTGGCTTAATTACCTCTGTTTCTCATCACAATACCCTGGAGGACCACAAAATCATAAACAATAATAACATGGAAAAGAGTGAGATTATTCAATAACCTTCAACAAATTTTAATAATAAAGACTTTTCTTATTAAGATATTTGACATATATTCATGGTGTTCACTACTCTATTCTTTAAACAGGTTAATTAACAGCCATGCAGTTGATTCCAACTCATTCTAAGGGAAATTAAAATAACATTATTTTTTCCTAATTAATTTATTATCCTCCTTTTAGGTAATTGTTTTGAGAAAAAATATGACCCCTTCCCTATTTTATTACACTGTCCTTTTTGAGTAGCTCATGATTTATCATTTCTTATGCTCACTCTTCCTTTATTTTGTCATCAAATTCCATCCATATTCTTATAATCCGCCAGGAAAGTACAATTCCAAGCTAGTAACCAGCAACCTTTTAATAGATTCTTATGTATATGAAAGTTGAGCAATGGAAAAAAAATACAGAAGAATTGATCCATGTGACTGGCCAGAAATTCAGTGTAATGAGAGAGTCTAATTATGGACTGGCATAAAATAAAGTGGACCCCAAATTAATAAGGTCAAACTTTGCACACTGTAAAAGTAAACCTGCATTAATATGTCTAAAATCAAATATTGTGCTATAATTCTAAGAAGTTATAATAATGTGGTATGCATGCTGACGAGAGCGTGCCTATCTTGCATTACTTTTAGAAGAAAACATTGCCAAAACACATAAAATAAGGAAAAATTAAACCATAAGCCTAATTCCACCATCATTTAGCCCATGGCCATTCAGGAGGACTCTAGATGACAAAATAGAGCTTCTCTCAAGACTGTATGACTTCATAGAAGCTGACAGCATCATCTCTTTTTCCTAGCAGAATGGTTGATGGGTTTGATAGACCCATTCTGTGGTTAGCAGCACAACATGTAATCGGCTGTACTGATAGAACCCCTTTAAATGTTGCTGGAGATTTTTAAAAATAATGTTTTAGAATTCTTGTTACACTAATAGTCAATAATTGCCATACCCCCATGCTTCCCTTATTAACATAACCAACACTGTATATAACTACAGTATAGCAAACTACTCAGTCTGGTCCTTGGAGTCAAACATTTTTAATTCGCACTAATGGTTGCATTGACCATGCACTTGAGGCACTGGTGACCAACCAAGTAGAATAACCCACACAGAGTTAGTCTCAGAAACTCACAGAGTCAGTTCTACTTGTTCCTACAGGTTCATTAGCACATGGCATTGACTTGAAGGCAGTGAACTAGGATTTTTTGTTTGTTTTATTTTGGTTTGGTTTGTTTCCATCCTCTTGGTGTCCATCTTTTGCATTCCAATCCCAAATGATTCTAGGTTTTTACTGCTAATTGATGTCTGCAGTTTTTTCTTCTCCTTTTGACTCCCGACCCTTTAGTAAATGAAGGTTCAGAGGGTTTTACTCACACAACTTTCATTCATCCACATCGTTATTATCAACTTTTTTGAGAAAGCAGCTCTTCCTCAGTCATATCTTGAAGGCTTTCTGACCCAAGTGCCTCCTTTTCTAGCACTACCTCTGATTATGTTCTACTTCCTTTTATTAGGTTTTCAGTATCTAACACTGTTCTCTACTGTCCATGTTTTCAGTGGTGAATTCCCCATGAGCAGAAAACCAGTTCTCTCTTCCTAGTTGTGGCAGTTATGTGCTTATGTTAATTTTATGATTGAAATGTAGGGGTGGAGTCTAGCCTGTTAATCTGGAGATAGCTATTGAGTAGCCAATGAGGCTTCTATGTGGGCATGGCTTTCTCCTGAGACTTCTGGGAAATCTCGCGATATTTTCCTCATGAAGATGAGAAGCTATCTACCCCAGTTGTTGAGAGTTAGTGATGAATTATGGACAAGGCAAGATGGCAGCGTCTGAGAAGCTGGAGGAGCCGCTGGAGAGACCACACGGCTTTGTCCTGATGAAGTCAGACCTCTGAAGCTGGAGTGGCCACATGGAGACCTCTGCCAGCGATGAGTTGCTTCTGCTGTTGAGGGACCTTAAGCCCTGGAAGGTAGTAGCCATGTGGAGACCCCTGCCAGCACCAGGATTCTGCACCCACTGACCTGTGACTTTGTGAGTCGGAAGGAGACTTTATAGACTGATTTTGGGCATATGGGTTAATATCGGATTTAGGACTTTGCACTGCAATGGGCTCAATGTCCTATTCTTCTTGTATATAAACCTTTTCCTTAATCTATATGTGTGTCTTTGAAATTTGTTCCTTTCGTTTACCTGGAATAACACACTAGTCTCTTCTTAATCTGGGAGCTCCACTGCAACCTGCTCACTTGGTTGCCCCCGCTGGCATTTGAAACACTGATGACATTAGAGTAAGACACCAGCCACCACCGTCTGACCAACTGATACATGAGCCGGTTTATCTCTACCGGAGTTGAAAACCTCATCTTTTTCTCAAAGGACCATTGGTGGTCTTGAGATGATACTTTTGGGGCTAGTAGGCCAAGGCATAACCACTACATCATCAACACTTCTCAATGTAAAGAAGACCAAATTCCCCACAACTGCACCAATAGGTATCATCATGACAAATGGAGTAGAGACTGAAATAATTAAGAATTTCATTTTACTTGGGTCCAAAGTCAACGCTCATGGAAGCAGCAGTCAGGAGAGGGAAAAGCATGACATTCATTGAGTAAATCTGCACAAGATCTTTTTGAAATATTGGAAAGCACAGTTGTTACTGTGTCTGATCCAAGCCAAAGTATTTTCAAATGCTGGAAATGCACATCAAAGTTGGACATGGAATAAAGAAAACTGAAGACAAATATTTGAACTGTGGTATTGCCGAGAAATATTGAAGTACAGTAGACAGCAAATAAAGAGCAATCAGACATGCTTTGGAACGAAACACCACCAACATGCTGTTTAGCAGCAAACCGGATTAAACTGTGTCTCATATGCTCTGCACTTATTATCAGGAGAAGCCTCTCTCTAGAGAAAGATGTGAAGCCTGATCAAGTAGAGAAGCAGCAAAAATAAGACCCTCAAAGGATGCATTGGCACCATGGCTGCAGCAATGCACTCAAACACAAGAACACTTGCTAGGAGATTGCAGGACCACTCTATGTTTTTGTTTGTTGTCTTGCTTTTACATAGGGTCACTATGAGTCAGAATAGGCACCGAAGAGCAATCCCCTTCTAGACCAGCTCCAATAATTGCTGTTTGAGCTACCTATTTTTAACTTGGCAAGAAGAGATTTAATTACTGCTGTAACCCTAGTCTCTGTACTCATAAAAGCAGGTGATATGTTCTACGTGATGGCAACAGGGCAGAAAAGGCATATATATATACACACACACATAAATATGTAATCTTTATCTACAGTCTACAGTACTACAATATTCCTTGGCAATACCATATTTCAAATATTTGCCTTCAGCTTTCTTTATTCCATGTCCAACTTTGACATGCATTTCCAGCATTGGAAAATACTTTGGCTTGGATCAGACACAGCAACAACAGTGCTTTCCAATATTTCAAAAATATCTTGTGCAGATTTACTCAATGAATGTCATGCTTTTCCCTCTCTTCACTGCTGCTTCCATGAGCGTTGACTTTGGACCCAAGTAAAATGAAATTCTTAATTATTTCAGTCTCTACTCCATTTATCATTTATCATGTGTGTGTATGTGTGTGTGTATATATGTATATATGTATATACACACATATGTGTGTGCATATGTGTGATTATATATGTATACACGCATATATGTGTGCATGTGTGTATATATGTATATACACACATGTATGTGTGTATATGTGTGTGTGAGTGTGTGTGTGTATATATATATATATATCTTGTGTATGACAGAACAGGAAATTCCTCCCTTCCTATTTCTACCAAAAATGGTTGACTTGGACCCAAAGGGAAGTTATATTAAATCTTTCCCTATATGAACAAAGCAATATTCCTATTCTCTTGCTGAAACTCTTCCAGTGGGCTAAGTGGGTACTGGTATCTCCTCATTTGGAGTGCAAGCAGTGTTCTAAATCCCCTTTCAAGAAGTGCTATATGGTCTAAGTTATGAGATATTGCCAATGCATTTCAGACAGAGGTATAAAATCAATTTAATAAAGTAAACACAGTCTTTCCAATAAATGATGATGAGTAGTTGTACCATAAGCAAAATATAAACCTTAGACTAAAATTCAAACTTTATAAAAATGAACTAAATATGGACCAAAGCCTTAAATATAAAATTGTTAAATTCTTAGGAACAATGTTGCATGGGAGAAAAGTTTCAGGATCTAAGGCAACATAAAAAGATGTTTGATTTAACACCAAAAGTAAAATTTATTAAAAAAAATTGAATTTCATCAAAATGTAACCTATTTGCTCTGTGAATGCTCTACTTAGTAGAATAAAGGAAAATATATAGTAAAAGCAAATGTTTGAAAATCACAACCCTTGCAATCGGATGAACTTATATCATATAAAATTTTAAACAAGTGCAAATGATAGGGGAGAGTGGGGAAAATAAGAAGTCTACAGCAATGGGTATAAGTAGGGAGAAATTATTTAAAAGTTAATTTTGGTGATGACTGCACAATCCTTCATAATATGATATAACTATTGAGCAGTATAAAGGGTTAATATAAGTTCAATAAAACTCATTTTCTTAAAAAATAAGGAAAGTAAAAATAGAAACAGAAGGAGTTAGAAATGTATTTTTTCTAATTTATCAGAAAGTGTATTTTACATGAAATATGTAGTATGATTTCCTTTTGTGCTTATTCTTATAATAAAGTATTTGAGATTGTGTATATATATATATATATATATATATATATATGCCATCCTAAGACTTAACCGTTAAAAATATCCATTTAGAGAATAGAAACAGGCTGAGCCCTGGTGGTGTAGTGGTTGTGTGTGGAACTGCAGCCCACAGGGTTGGCGGTTCAAATCCAGCAGAGCTCTCCAGAGAATAGAAATATTTCACTACTGCTGATGTAAGCAAAAAATGAAAAGAAAAACAATAAAACAAAAGATGTTCCATATTACTAGCCATTGATGGATGAAATGCAATGTAAATCTATAGTGTAATATTTTTACAGAATCTATCAGGATGACAAAAATGTTCTAAAATATCAAATAATAGCCAGATATATTCAAATGGCATTACTTTTAACATTGTTGGTGAGAACATAAAAAGAAACAGGCACTCTGCACAACAGTTAAACAATTTATTGAAAATTCAAACATTCAATTAACATGTTTTGAATTGAATGATGCCCTCCAAATAGAAGAAATGTTTAAACTTTTACCTATGAATGCGTCTATCCAAATTGGAACATTTTGATGGTAACAGGAGGTAATGATGGATTAAAGAAAGTCCAAATCTTGTTATGTGATTCATGTTCTTATAGAGGAGCAGAAGGAACTCAGAGACAGGGAGACAGTCAAATAGCATCCCCAACACTAGGAAAGCAGAATTAAGGCAAAACTCTTGAGATACCTAGCAGCCATCACAACTTTGGGAAGAGATATGGGAAAGTTTCCTTCTGAAAGTGAGTTGGAATCAACTTGTTGGTACACTTCCTTGAACTTCTATCCACCATCATGTGACACAATATGCCCATTCTATAGATACACTCAATCTGTGACATATTCTTAGAGAGCAGTATTGGAAAATTAAGGCACATAGAAGTCAGAAATTTTATTCTTGAACATTTGTTTCTAAGAAGTAAAAACTTGCATTCACTTAAAAATCTATTTATGAATGTTCATATCACCTTTATTGGAAATAGTCCCAACCAGCAATAACCCAGATGCTCTTCAATGGATAAATGAGGTACATTAATATTTGAGAATAGTGTGGGTGTTGGTAGGTTCCTTCTAGTCATTTTGACTTATGGTGAAGTTATGTGACTAGGTGGTCTTGGCCAAATGGGTTGTCTGGATTTTTTTTATCCATTTATTGGGGGCTCATACAACTCTTATCACTATCCAGACATCCATCCATATGTCAAGTACATCAGTTGCCCTCATCATTTTAAAAACATTTACTTTAGACTTGAGATCCTCCTCCCTGATAATTTATAAATCATTATTTTTCCAAGGCTTACACTGACCGATGTCTCCCCTGGCCCACTTTTCTGTTGATCATTTCCCACCGCAGGGGTTACATATAGATCCTTGTAACCAGATCCCCCTTTATACCCCGCCTTCCCTCCACCCTCTCAGTATCGCTACTTGTCCTAAAGGGATCATCTGTCCTGGATTCCTTGTGCTTACAGTTCCTATCTGAACCAGTGTGCATTCTCTGTTCTAGCCGGTTTTGTAAGGTAGAATTGGGATCATGATATTGTGAGGAAAGATGCATTTAAGAACTAGAGAAAAGTTGTATGTATCACAGTTGGTACACTGCACCCTGTCTGGCTCATTTCCTCCTTCTGTAATGGGATGACCAATTGCCTACAGATGGTTTGGGGCCTTCACTCAGCTTGCCACCTCATTCACAATGGTAAGATTCTTTGCTTTTGGTCTTTGATGCCTGATACCTATGACATCTCATGTTCACACCAGCTTGTGTGCTCCTTCCATGTGAGCTTCTATTTTTTTTTTTTTTTTTGCTTCTGAGCTAGAGGGTGCTTGTTTATCTTCAAGCTTTTAAGAGTCCAGAAGCTGTATCTTTTGAAAGCCAGATATCACCAACTGTGCTCATTACATTTGCTTATGCACTGGCTTTATCTCTAGTGATCGTGCCAGGAAGGGGCTTATCATGGAATGCCAGTGTAGTAGAACAAAGTGCTCTTGCATTGAGGGAGTGCTTAAGTGGAGGCCCAATATCTATTGGCTACCTTAATACTGAGCCTATAAATATATGCCCATAGTTTTATTTTCCCATCATCACATATAAATATATTTACATATGTGCATACCTATTTTATTCCTCTATAAATGTCCTTTGCCTCCTAGCTCTTTCCTCTATTTCCTTTTACTTTCCTTTTGTCCTACCATCATGCTCATCCTTCATTTGGATTTCAGTAATTTCTCTCAGTTATAAAGTCCTATTAGATCTCTTACACCCTTTCACCACTGATTTTTGATCACTTGTTATTTCCTTGTCCCTGGATTTGTTAACACCGTTTCCTTTTCCCCACTTCACCCTCTCTGATGTCCCTCCAGAACTCTTGAACCCATTGTTTTTACCTTCAGATTATTCATTCCACCTATTTATCTAGATAGACTTGCAGAGAAAATAATATACACACACATACACACACACAAAGGACAAAGCAAACCAATGCATCAAAAGAAAAGAAAACAACAATATAAACAATGACACACAAAAAGAGAAAAGCCTGTAAATAGTTCAAGGTCTGTTTGTTGACCTTTAGATGTGTTTTCCAAATGAGTCTTATGGGCTGCCATACCCTGGCCTCAACGTCTATTTTTGGTACTCTCTCAGCTGTTTATGGAATCAGAGGGCCAAGTGCTTTTCTCTGAGGAATAGCCACATAGGTTTGAGTCAGCCACATTTAAGTTACTAGCTCATTGCTTAACATTGTGGCACCAGAATTCCTTCATGGGATACTATTCTGTGCGTGTGCTCAAGCACACACACATAATAGCACCATGCATATACTCAATTTGGGTGCATTTCCAGAGAACTAAACCTGTTGGAGGGTAACGAGGAGGGGTGGTGGTGGTGGTGGTGGTGGTGGTGTGTGTGTAGAATATATCTCAACTACATCAATTGAGAATAATATCTTGCTATATAATTTTCTTTATAGAGCATTCATGAAATTACAAGGCTATAAATGAAGTAGAGAGTATATGGAGAAGGGTTAGACTTCACTATAAAAAAGCTCACCCAGGACCACCAGAGGCAGTGATGCCCCTGCCCACTAAAAAAAAAAAAAAGCTCAGAGGGCTAAATCCTGGTGGCGTAGTGGTTGGAGGTTTAAATCCAGCAGTGCTCTCCAAGAGCAAGGCTGGACCTCCTACTCCCACCACCAGGGGGCAGGATGTCCCTCCCCAAAAATCAAACAATCAAACAAACAAACAAACAAACAAACAAACAAACAAATAATAGCTCAGAGAAGTCCTCTGCCATTATGTGAATGTTCAGTATCCTGACTCTACCAAGGTTAATTCTTCCTGTGCTATCTATCATTAGAGGACAAAGCAGAGGATAGGGAAGATCCCATTGAATTATTCCATAGAACTGCATTTGAATAAAAATTTTCTCCAAATAGCTACTTAAAATTGATTTCAAGAAGTATCATGTTCCTTAAATACATTTATGCAGCTCCCGTAATCTGTCTTGACCTCCATGTGATCTTTCATCCTAACTCTTTCTATTTATATGTGTGTAGTCATTTAACATTTGCTAAGTGGCAGGTGTGATGCTAAGCACATTACATAGAAAATCTTATTTGATCCTTCTAAATACACTGTTGGATCTGTCTCTTATATGTGGACACTTAATATCTTCAATATAAAAATGTGTCAATTTTAAAAAAACATTTTAAAAGACAATTGGAAGAGGAAAAAATGTATTTTATTTAAACAAGGATAATAATACAATCCTTGTTCTCCTATGAAGTACATCCCGATTAGGTGGAAAAATATCAAAAGATGTTTCATGTATTTGTAAATGGAAAATATGCTTTGTTACTTTTTAATTAATAAATAATACAATTGTGGGCTTTTGCATATATTATAATAATCCATATATCCATGTAATAGATTAATGTGTACAAATATTGTCATCAACAATTTTAAGATATTATATTTCTCAGTGAGGCCCTTGATAGCAGTTGCTCTTTTTTCCCTTCCTCTTCTGGCTTGTGACCCTCAAGAACCTTTAATAATATATTGTGTATTGTTGTTTATGCATGTCTTAAACTGCCACTTCTATCTCTTCATCTACAATCTTGGTGGTGGTCCCTTTTGAGGGGATATTTGACCAAAATTGCTATCAGTTTCCATCCCACCACCCTCCCTTCTTTTTCCCTACCCTCTTGAAGTCATTACTCCCATTACTGTGTATGAGGGGCTTGGCTATTCTGAATTTCATAGCTTGAAAGTTCTTTTCTGAACCAAAGTGTGTAAGGCAGACTAGCTGGATTTGAAGGGTAGGACTGAGATCACAAATAGTGAGGGAAAGAAGAATAAGAGGAGTGTTGATGATGTGTTTTAACAGTGTGTTAGTCTGGGTTGACTAGAGGAACAAATCTATGGACACGCTCATATGCATAGAAAAGAGCGTTATATACAAGAGCAGTTGAATATTGAGTAAACATCCCAACCCAGTCAAGATCAGGTACATCAGTCTAATACTAGTCCAAATGTCCAATAACAATCTATAAATTTCTCATCAGACTCACAAATCACGTGCAATGATGCTGAGTGCAGGAAGATTACAGGTCAGTGGATGGCAAGTCTTGTTACTCCAGTGGCGTTGTAAACAACTCGACATTGGCAGTGGTCTCAATTTGGCTTCTCTAGGGCCAGTGCTTTCACTGCCATCAGTGTAGCTCCCTGTGTCTTGTCAATAGAATCTCTCAGGGAGAGAACAGAATGAGCGATTCCTGCCTCCAAGAAGGAAATACAGGAATTCCCAGGGAAAGGCCATGACCACACAAAGACTTCGTTGGCTTTATTTTGATGGACAGGCTAGACTCCACCCTGACACTCAGCCCTCAAATTGACACCAGATTATTCAACTAACACAGTCAGTGCTATACTCCCTGCCCACCCCAGCCACCTCGAATATATCTTCTCTTCCATGTGGCTCCTCTATGCTGGTATGTTCAGGTATCCTTGGAAGGGCTCTGGGCCTCAATCATTTTCCTTCCTTCACATCAATTGTTCATTTTTGAACTTCTGATGCCTGTTTCCATGAACACTCATGACCAAACAGGCTGATGTGTGTCTTCCATGTGGGCTTTGTTGATTCCCTGCTAGATGGCTGCTTGTTTGACTTTAAGCTTTTAAGACTCCAGACAAAATACCTTTTAGTAGCGAGGCACCAGCTGCTTGCTTTGCTGTGTTTGCTTATGCATCCAGTGTATCTACAACAATTGTGTTGGGAAGGTGGGTCTGGGCCATTGCCAGATTGTTAGACCCAAGTGTTCTTATGTTGAGGGAAAACATGAGTAAAGGCCCCTTGTCTCTCCATTACCTCAATATATTGCCTTATAAATATACGGTAGATGGGCCAATATGCCAGTTTTTATGTATTATCATATTTATATTGTGCATATTAATGTTTGTACTTCTAGAAATTATTTTGCTTCCTAGATTTCGCTTCTATTTCTTTTTACCTTCCTCCTACCCCACTATTACATTCACCCCCCATTTACCTCTCTGTATCTCCTCTTGACTAAATTATGGCTGCTCCAACCTCTCCCAGAATGCTATGCCCCCCTCACCCTCAATTTTAGATCCTTAGTTATTTCATTATCCACACCTTTATTTGCTCACAACTCCCTTTTCCTTGTCTCTGCATGTCCCAAATGTCCCCAGAACCATTGGTTCTGTTGAGTTTTCCTTGGGTTTACTTCTCATGTTATGTTAGTATAGGTAGACTAGAGGAACAAATTTCAAAGATAAGCATCTAGATATAAGGAATGGGTTTATATTCAAGAGGAACAGGACATTGAGAAAGCATCCCAGCCCAGTCCAGCTCACAGTCATAAGTCCGATATTAACCCATATGTCCAAATTCGGTCTATAAAGTCTTCTTCCGACTCAGGAAGTCACAGATCAGTGGATGCAGAATCCCAGTGCTGGCAGGGAACCTCACCTCCAGGGCTCAGGGTCCATCAACAGCAGAAGCAACTCATCACTGGCAGAGGTCTCTATCTGGCCGCCCCAGCTTCAGAGGTCTGGCTCCATCAGGGCAAAGCTGTGTGGTCTCTCTGCCGGCTCCTCCAGCTTCTCAGACACTGCCACCTTGTCTTGTCCATGATTAATCATCTCTGAGACTAACATCCAACAACTGGGGAAGATAGCTTCTCATCTTCATGAGGGAAATATCGCGAGATTTCCCAGAAGTTTCAGGAGAAAGCCATGCCCACATAGAGTCTTGATTGGCTACTCAATGACTATCTCCAGATTAACAAGCTAGACTCCACCCCTACATTTCAGTCATAAAATTAACATAAGCACATAACTGCCACACATGTCTACCTTATGTCACTATTTTCAACAACTATAGAGAATCAGGAAAATGCATATAAGTCTAAAGTTTTCTGGGTGCTGGAGTTTATGCTAACTTTTATTGTCTTAATTATATATCTATCAAATGAAAGTTATTTAAATGATAATATATTATTTTAATGATGATATATTATTTTAACAATGATATATTATTTTAAGGTAAAGAAATGAAAAAGAAATTTAAAAGTAAAAAGTGAAGTATGATGAATCCTCTCTCACTGTGGTTATAGCAACTGATGTCACAAAACAATACATATGTGAATCATTAAATTGGTAACCAATTTACTCTGTAAAAATTCATCCAAATTTCAATGGAAATTTTAAGAATGTAAATAATTCATCCTTTAAGTAGTGTATCATTATATATATAAACACACTTGAGAACTAACTTGTCAGCCTTCATTTTAATTTCAAAGGCGACTATTTTAAAATATTTCACTTTATTAAAAATATCACACCAGCAATGTCTTACATTTAACTAGCAAAAGAACATAACAAGCATAAGAAAAAATAAATATTAAACTGAAATTATTTTGCTTGCATATCATACATATTACAAAATTTAGTTTAACAGTTTACTGTTTAATATTAATAGTTTACTTTTTCCCAGAAGCTATGCCGTGTTAGTGTTAAGCAACCTTTAGTAAAACAGAGACAAAATATTCCCCAAACCTGCGTCAATCTTACAATAATTTCTATGTTTGGGCACGTTGTAGTTATTGTGCCATCCACCAGCATGAAGCTCTTCCTCTTATTCTCCGACACGCTACCAAACAGGATCTCTCTTTTTAGGAGCTTGTCATTTCACATAGCGGTTTGTGGTGAAATGAACTTTCTGAATATGCCTCTTCTATCCATGACGCGGTAACTCCTAACAAATGATTGGGTAATACCCATGCAGAGGGTAAATAAAACAATATTGGAGGGGATTGGTCAATTTTGATCGCCCTGTGTATGGAGTCATTTCATGAGATGCAGAATTCCTCATGACTGCCAAGAGGAGCCCCAGTGGAGCGCACTTGAGATCACGGTCTAAAGTGGCGAATGAGCTGCAGCCCCCAGTCCCCAGCATTGATAGTATGAAGACTGTGAAGGACAGGCTTTCATGCCCAGGGAAAAGAGGTAGGGCTGCTTTGAGATGTGTGGTCCAGAGCCTGAGGATCAGAGACATGTGAGGGGTACCCCCTAACAAATTGGAAACAGCACTGGGTGGAACAGAGCTTTTTGTGATCGCTGAATCAAAAAAAAAAAAAAAACAGCATGCAGCTGTGAAATGCTGTTTCCTGCTGGGGAGAAATGCCACAGAAACTGCTGTGATGTTGAACACAGCTTTTAAGGACAGCATTGTGGGAAAAACACGCAAGTGTATTTCTCATTTCAAAAAAGGTGAAATGTCAATTTTTGACAAGCCTTGTCCTGGACATCCGTCAATTCCTGAACAGATGAAAATGTCAACTTGTACTACATTTGGAATTCATTCCACAGAGTCTGACTGTTAATCCAGTTTTCTTTTTCAAGGTTCTGAAAAAAAAAACTGCCTAACGCTGTGTAACAAAAAAGACCCGATGTGTGGCAGAAGTCATCCCAGGGTGCCCATGGGGCAAAAAACAGCATGCCTCTCCTTCTCCACACACTTTTCTCACTGACCTCACTCCATTGGACTTCTTTTTGTTTCCATAAATGAAGATGGACATGAAAGGATAGTGATTTGACAATGTAGAACAGATGAAGGAAAATAAAAATGATGGCGGTGCTGTCAGCCATCCAAAGAGGTGAGTTTGAGAAATGTTCCCAAGAATAGAATAGCAGGTTTGACATAAGTATTAAGTGTAACAGAGAGTACTTTGAAGTTGATAAGGTTGTTTTGTAAAAATATTTAAATAGATGGCTTTAAAAAAATCCCTTTTAAGGGAGCACCTCCTCGTATGGCTGCTCGATGAGAGAAATGTTTAATGTTTTAGGATTTGTGCTGCTAATTATCTGTCCCCATTCGTTGATTTGATTTTGGAGTCATTGTTACTTATCTAGTGACAATTGAAATGGATTGTTTCACTCAAGAAGGAAGGAACGTGTTTTGGAAACAACAGTGGATGTCAAAAGATGATGGAGGACAGAAGCAAATCTGACTTCTGTCTTGTAGGAATCAATGTTGGGCTGGGGAGGAGATGGCCTATC
The DNA here is from genome assembly GCA_004026705.1 of Nesogale talazaci. NCBI lineage: Eukaryota > Metazoa > Chordata > Mammalia > Afrosoricida > Tenrecidae > Nesogale > Nesogale talazaci. The sequence goes on from PVJH01012725.1 coordinate 43,973, forward strand.
CTTCTCCCTAGTGAAGCCAGAATGGGTCAGTATTTCCTAACGTGTTCCAAGAATGTGAGCAAAATCCCATGATTCTATGTTTCATGGAACATTCTCCCTCTACTTCTTCCAACACAAATTTGCTCATTAGTCTAGTAGTCCATAAGACAATCAGTAATTTTCCCAATACTATAATTCAAGGGTCCCACTTATTCCTCTGTCTTTCTTATTTATGTTTTCATCTTTGTGTACTTATAACATTTTTGAAAACAGCAATGTTAAGATCTGATGTACCTTAATCTTCAAAGAGTCATCCTTGCCTTTTTACACATCATAGAAAATTTCAACAGATTTCTGAAATATCATATAGAGTTTAGTTTCTTAACAGCTGCTGTCATCAACATTATATGGGGGTAACCAAAAACAATAAAAGAAACAAGCAAAATAACCTCTAGAATTTTCAGGAGCAGAGTGGAGCTTTTGTAGTGTGCATTTTCCTGGTAGGCGAGCATGCAGCAACTTTTTTCAAGTTAGAGCAGCCAGTGTCATCACCTGGGAAGAGTTTTTCTGGCCACACAGAATTTTTTGTTGTTGTAAAAGCAGGTGATAACATTGCTTTAAAAATAAAATTAAATACATAGCTTTGAAAAACAATGCATTTTGAGGGGATGCCCCACTTGTATGTACCTTAAAGTAAAATGAAGTCATTGATAACTTTGATATTTTCTCCATCACCATGTTGTTTCTTGTAGATTCAATTTTGAAGATTTTCACTTTCAGTATGCTGAGGCCCATTTCCATTCTGAATGCTGTAGTCTTTGATTTTCATAGATACTTGCTTCAATCCCTGTTCACTATCAGTTGTCAAAATTTTATTTTCAACATATTGCAGGTTCTTAATATTCTTCCTTCAAGACTGATAATTTGTTAGGGTACAGAATAAGTCATTAGTGTAAAAGAATGCAACTCTTCCACACACCTTTCTGAATATATGCCACGCAATATCCCTTTGTTCTGTTTGAGTAAGCATCTTTTGATTTTTGTACAAGAACTGCATGAGCACTAGTGTGTGATCTAGAATTCCCATTCTGAAGAATGTTATCTATAATTTATTTTTATCATCAAAGTGAATTTTTTGAACATATAATAAAACATCAATTAGTATATTTTCCCATATTCCCTGATTTCAACCTAGATGCATTTGGAATTCATAATATCTTTTTCAATCTCTTCTGAATTTTGCTTGAATTTCTGGCAGTTCACTGTGGTGTGCTTCTGCAAAAATTCTTAAATAATCTTCAATAAAAATTTTTGTGACAGGGTGGTAGATACATAATCTATTATCAATTTGAGACTTAAGAGTGAATGAGGTGGAGACCAGCCTGTCAATCTGGTCACAACTTGATGATCTCATTTGGGCCTCAGCAATCATTAGAACACTGGAGACAGGACACTCTCTCACACCCTGGGAGACATGATGGAACGATGGTGATGCAGTTAGCGCTCTGGGAGCTAGAGGAGCCCTGCAGAGACTCCTACTAGAACTGAGATTCTTGTGCTGCCACTGGATCCACAAAAGTTTACACCCAAGGGCCTGTGATCTTCCTGCATTTAGTATTGTTGCATGACTGCTTGAGTCTAAAGAGGAATTCATGGACTAGTATTGGACATAGGGGCTAATATGCAGTTATGGACTTGATATGGACTAGTATGTGAGGTTTTCTTAATATATAACTACTATTTGATACGAAATAGTAGTTGATATATATATATATATCTATATATATCTATATATATATATCCCTGGACTAACACAGATTGTGATAGTAATTATATTGTTCTTTACTTTCCACATTCTAACTAAATTGTCCCTTTCTTATTATCCCAACAAGCTAATCATTAAGTGAAATGACAAGTAATTTAGTATTTTGCTGTTTTAATGTCATCAAGCCTTACACTAAGAATTACAGAATAAATTTGTAGCTTGCCTTAAGGTGGTATAAGTATTGTTTTAGGAATATACTTACCTTCATTGATCACTTTTTATTTTTAACACCTTTATGTGGCTTATAAAATTGGATTGAGCCTCTATTAAGTTTTCTTGGCTGAGCCCCAGTGGTGTACTGGTTGTGCGTGGGACTGCGGTCCACTGGGATGGAGGTTCAATTCCAGCTCACAGGAGCAAAGGCTGAGCCTCCTACTCTCACCACCTGAGGGCAGTGATGCCTATAAAAAAAAGATTTCTCATTGTGAGTGAACCCTGGTGGCGTAAGTGGTGGAATGCAGGACTGCGGCCCGCGGGCTTGGCAGTTCAAATCCAGTGGAGGTGCTCAGGAGCAGCTCTGGGTAGCTCCCACGACCACCAGAGGACAGTGAGCCCCGCCCTCAAAAAATATATGTTCATTGAGTGCTATTAATTAGAGTTGTCATCCATTCAGCATACAAAGCTTTCAATAAGAACAGCTAGAGAACATGTTAAAAAAACACATAATATTGAAGTTTATTTGCACAATATAATGGGCTGAAGTTGTCTTACTTACTTTAGGTCCGTAACCCTAACATTAAGCAGTTAGAAGATGGACCACATTATAGCAATTTTGCGCTCTCAGTTTACTTTGTGTATTGATAACAGAGTGATTTTTATATTCTCAAATTAATTTCACTAATTAGAACTGAGCTCTTTCCTTTTTTTAGTTTACAGAAAACAAGGATATATGTTTAAGGCTTCATCATGAATTTTCAATCTCTGAAGAGAGTATGTAAAATTTATGCTTGTTTTAATTGGAAAGCTGTCTGCTACATATCACAATCCTTAGTCATAACAAAAGGAATCAATGGTACTGCTACAATATTCAATCCTATAGTACTAGCAGAAAGATCTCTAGTTTATGTGGGATGAGAGTTCATTCTCATTGATCCTTGTAAAATGGCTGGGTGTTTTGTAATCAAACACAGAATGAAACTATCAGATAGAAACCAAAGTCCATATGACCAATGAATTCAATTCTATTGAAAAAATTTCATATGCTAAAATTGCCAAAGTTTTATATGTAACCCCCTATTTAAACAATTTGAAATCAGTCTGTAACCAAAAACTGCCTTATCATTTTCCAATATCCCCTTATCATTTTTTCATTGTGAAAACACTTCCTTAACCCCCAGTTGAAAATTCTTAGTTAAAAACTCTATATTCATCTACATTACAAACAACATTAGTGAAATAAGTAAAAATGTTTAGCTCCAAATAAAATCAAATTATGAGCACTATATAAAATTCTATCATTTGTATTTCTTGTTAAATGAGAAAAATATTACAATTTCTCCAGTTGCAGGTAGACATCTTAGAAAAGAAGAACATCTTCCTGTGTTCTCAAGTCTCCATGCTTTTATACACACAAGGATTAACGGGAACAGTAGGAAAGCTGGAACAAGGTAATAGAATTTTTAATAAATTAGAATTGTCATAATATAGCTCTCTAAATCCTGCAATTTGAGAGCTCATTTTGTCTCAAATCCTTTAGGGAATTTTTTATGGAAATCCCCTTTAACAAAAAGAAAGACATGTCACTATAAGAGACTGTGAGGAATACATACTTCTGTGCTGTCCTTGTTCCCGTTATCTCACAGAAAGTGAGTGTACTCATTTCTCAAGTATAGCATAGTTATGTTCCAAAGAGTCAGGGAAAAACAAAGATGGTTTTAGGGGAAACTTGAACTACCCAATGCTGTTCAGGCAACAAAAGTCATTTCAGAGGTAGAAATAGCATTAATCCTGTGGGTTTCTGAGAATGCACTTCTTTACAGTAGTAGCAAGCTTCATCTTTCTCCCAAGGAGCAAACGGTGGATTTTAAACTGCCAACCTGGAGATGCCAGTTCACTGTGTAACCACTGAGTCCACTAGTTCTCCCGGAGTGAGCTGAATTGCACGGAAGCCTGAATAGATCAAGTTGGATTACCTGACCTTCCCTGATTTTGTGTGGGACCAACAAGTTAGTTTTTACTTCTAGTGACACCATGTATAAAAAATGAAATACTGCCCTGTTGCAGAAACTGTATCAGTTCATCGGTTTGGTGAACTTTCATTATGCCAAGTCTGCCATCCATCTCTCAGAATTGGTCTTTCCTGATAATATATCCAAATTGTCTGAGAAAATGTCTCCACATCTTTATTCTAAGGAACATTTTGGCTATAATTCTTCTGAGACTAATTTGTTTGCTCTTCTGGAAGTGCAGTTTTTACATGCACCTTGAAAGTACCTATGGCGTAGGTCAGGTATACCTTACTCTGGAAAGTGACATCTTTGTACTTTTACACTTTAAAGCAGTATTATACAGCATATATGACAAATGCATGGTTTGATTTCTTGACTGCTGCTTCCAAAAGCATTGGCTGTTGATCCAAGTATATGAAATCTTTGACATCAATCTTTCTTTTTAAACAATGTTGTCTCTTGCGCCTGTTGTGAACATTTTGTTTTCCTCACTGAGTGGTGATCCATATTGAGGAAGGACATGATCTTTGGTTTTCATCTGCCAGTACTTTATCCCTGCTTGGCTTTCAGCGAGTGAAGCGGTCTCATATGTATATGGCAGCTGTCACTAACCATTCTTCCAGTCCTGATGATATGCTGTTCTTCATATAGTTCAATCTTTCCATTTGCTCAGCATACAGATTGAATAAGTATGATGAAAAAAATCCCAAATCTTTCTTGATTTTGAACCATGCACTGATCCTTTGTTTTATTTGCGTGAATATAATAAAATGTTCTGGAATTTCTATTTTCCTCTGTGTTTTACATATTTTGTTGTGATGCATGCAGTTGAATACATTTACACAGTCAAATTGACTACTTCTGTGGAACAGTGGCAGCTCAATTGTTTGTTTCTTTGTTTTGCTTTAAAGAAAGAATAGAGAGCTGCTACTGGATTTGAACCACCAACCCTGTGGGCCGCAGTCCTGCACACAACCACTATGCCTTAGCCAGTGCCTCATTTAAATAACTGCTCATTTTATAAGACTAACCTTTAAAATCCCAACCACTATTCTTTACGATATCCCTTAGTGACTAAATTCCCGAGCGGCTGGATACTATTTATACATACAATGGGGGTTGATTGGAAGACAAACTTTTATTAACACTTATTGACAAGGGCACAGTTATAAATACCAGGCAAATTATATCATAAAGTATGGAGAGCACCCAAGGGCAAATATACAGTGGCATAAAGGTTATGTGTTTGGTTGGGGACCATAAGGTCAGCAGTTTGACACCACTCGTTGCTCTGTGAGAAAAAGATGGGCCTTTCTACTCCCAATAAAACTTCAGTCTTGGAGACACATAGTGTCAGCTCTATTCCTTTCTGTATGGTTTTTATGAGTCAGTATTAATTTGATGGCAGTGATGTTGTTTTTGTTTTTGTTGTTTTATATGGTAGTACTAGATGCCCTCAGTGCATTTAATGGTGACACATTGACGTTGTGTACTTCTTCCACCTTCTTTTTGTTTTGTTTTGTTTTTTTTTTGTGCATCACTGCCATCTGGTGGTGGGAGGAGGAGACCCAGTAGGAGACCCTGCAGCTCCTGTGGAGCTGCTGCTGGAATTGAACCTCCATCCCAGTGCGCTGCAGTCGGGCACACAACCACTATGTCACCGGGGCTCAGCCCCTCTTCCATCTTCTTTTGAGGCTCCCAACATCACTCAATATTTTGCTCATACAGACTTTCAATATTATATCTCCATTCCTAAATTTTCTCTTGATTTTTTTCAGTGTCAGATATGCCAGGCATGTTCTTTCCTTCAGTTTTCTGTCTTCACACAGTTCATTACAGATGTGTCTTCTCAAGCTGCCTGCCGTTCTGCTTCTACAATTCACTCATGATGTAAGTATACGTTGCACATGACATGATTCACAAAGTTGAATGCCTTTTCTGGCAACACAGAAAGTAACAAGCGAGCACAGTAAGACAAATTGACAGGGAAAGTGGTTGTTTATTGACTCTGATGCATCTCATCAGTCAAGAAAAGGTCATTCTATTACTACTAGCATCTGTAAATAATTGCTTTCTTCTCAACTCTAATTTATGTAACACAGTGATCTCTCTATTTTCTTTCGCTACAATAGTTAATACTTAACAATATTCTTCCATTGTTTTCCCCTATTTTCGCTACACAGTACCCTATCTCAGATTGCAGATCTATTTTATTTTTACTCACTTCTGAGTGGTTATGTCCAGACATATGGGTACATTTTCTATTTATAAAGAGAGGAATGGAAGATGCTCAAGAGATGCAATAATACAGTACCTGCATCAATTATTTCAAACATAGCAACAATTGTAATGATGGTATAGGATGAGGCAATGTTTTATATGGTCAATGTTAGATCAACTCAAGAATAAGACTAATAAAGCAACAACAAACATAGAATTGCTTCATATTTTATAACCAAATCACAAATCCCTTTGAAATATATTAAAATATTCAACAACCTACTGAATATCTAGACAGGAATAGCTGTTCTTTCAAACCTACCCATAAAGACATTTCTAAACATCTTAAAAAATCATATCCTTGATTTAAATCACAGCTTTAAGAAATATTTTCCCATTGATATTTTTCCCTAGATATTCCTGCTAGTCATGCTTCATAAAAATAAAGTTCACATCAGCCTGTGTGTTCCCTGGCATTCCATAATGCACACCATCCTGATATGATCACTGAAGACAAATATGTGCATAGGCAAATGTGGTGAAGAAAGCTAATGGTGTCAGGCTATCAAAATATATAGCATCTGCGGGGCTGAGTCCCGGTGGCATAGTGGTAGAGTGCAGGACTACGGCCACAGGCTTGGCAATTCAAATTCAGCAGCAGCTCTCCAGGATCAAGGCTGGGTAGCTCTCATGTCCACCAGAGGGCAATGATGCCTTCCCCAAAAACGATATAGCATCTGGGGTCTTAAAGGCTTGATGGTAAAGTAGTGGCAATCTATTTCAGAAGCAACAAGACCCACATGGAAACACACCAGCCTGTGTAATCAGTAGGTGTTGAAGGGATCAGGTATAAGGCAACAAAGAACAAAAAAATCATACCATTGAGAATAATGGACAGTCTAGGGTGGGGACCTAAAGCCCATCTGTGAACAACTGGACATCCCTTTATAGACAGGTCATGGGGAGGAGATGAACCAGCTTGTTTGCAGTGTAACAATGATGAGGGAAGTTAGGGTAGAAAGGGGTAACCAATGATAAGGATACATATATCCCTCTCCCTGGGGGATGGGCAACAGAAAAGTGGTTGAAGGGAGACTTCAGACAGTGTAAGACATAGAAAAATAATAGTAATTTATAAATTATCAATGGTTTAAGGTGGGGGAGGGGAAAATTCAGGAACTGATACCAAGGATTCAAATATATTGAGAATGATGATGGCAACAAATGTACAAATACGCTTGACACAATGAATGGATGTGTGGATTATGATAAGAGTTATATGAGCCCCCAATAAAATGATTTTAAAAATGATGAAGGTCACAATGCTTAAAGAATATAAGACATATTTTCAAGTAAATACTGTATATATATATATATATATTTAATGCCATAATTCCTTAATATTGTGGCCAATGATATTGATCAACCAGAGAAAAAACAATCAACTTGAAATAGTTAAAAGAAGTTTCAAGTAGACTAAGATGTGACCTCTTCCACAAGAAAAATAAGAAACAAAAAGTTTCTGATTTGATGGAATATATTTAGGAGGTCAAAGCATTTAAGGTAGAGAATTTGGAGAAGAATTAGCACTACGGAAAATCAAGATAAACAAATGAACAATGAAGCAATTCTTAACACTAGTGAATTAACAAAGCTAACCTGAAATTATTGTGCTAATTATTAATATATATGCTGTCAAATTAACCAAATTCAAGATTGAAAGTCTATCAAATATCAAGTTTTATAGAGCAAGATAGTTTCATGCATTTGATGTTGGAGAAATAGAAAAATAGTTGCATATTACTTTATAAACATTTCATTTGGCACCTTTTTTTTATTTAATTCATGGTGACTCCCCACCCCCAAGGTTGTAAAAGTCAAACTATGACCAACAGGATTTATGTGAGTAATCTGAAAGGAGAACTCAGGGTGTCTGCTGAAATTTGACAATGCATTAGTCTGGGCAGATAACCAAACAGAATCTAACAACAGCAGCATATCAAATACTGTTGATGAACTAGTCAAATTGCACTAATAACTTATTTAAATCAGAATTCAAATGCCTAACTACTTTTTGTAGCTTATTAGTGACATTCACCAAAAATAAAAAGGTTCATTTTTATTATGTCCTTTAGATATTGGCTTCCATATTTGCAGCAACACCTCTCATTTGACCTATTTCAGAAAATGTTATTGATGTTTGTGGTAGTTACATAATCTGTTTTGGTTTGAGAGAATTACAAGTGAAGGGGTGGAGAAACAAATTTATAGGCTCACATATAAATATATGCATATATATATATATATATATATATATATATATATATATTTCACGGAGGTTTATATTCAAGGGCCATTGAATATTCCTGCCCAGTTCAGATAAAGTCCTTAAGTCCAATATTAGCCCATATGTTCAATGCAAATCTGTAAAGTCTTCTTCAGAATCATGAAATACATGCAATGATGACACGTGTAGGAGATTCACAGCCCAGTGGATTGGAAGTCTTGTGGATCCAGTGGCGTTGTAAGCATCTCAGTGCTGGCCGAGTTCTCTGTGTGATTTCTCTAACTCCAGAGATCTGGTTACATCAGGTAGGTCCATGTGCCTTCTCAAGCTCCCAGGGCATAGCGCCATGTGTCTTGTCAGTAGAATTTCTCTCAGGGAATGAGAAGAGAGAGAGAGAAGTTTCTCCACCTCCAAGGAGGAAATACAGGAGCTTCCAGAATTCTCAGTAGAAATTCATGCCCACACAGCGGCCTCATTGGTTATATCTTGATTGACAGGTCAGACTCCACCCCTTCACTTGTAATTCTCTCAAACCAAAACAGATTATGTAACTAGCACAAACATCAAAACATTTTATGAAATAGATCAAATGAGAAGTGTTGTTGTAAATATGGAAGTCAATATCTAAAGGACATAAAAAATGAACCTTTTTATTTTTGGTGAATGTCACTAATAAGCTACAAAAAGTAGTTAGGCATTTGAATTCTGATTTAAATAAGTTATTAGTGCAATTTGACTAGTTCATCAACAGTATTTGATATGCTGCTGTCGTTAGGTTCTGTTTGGTTCTCTCCAGCTGTTAGTGACCTTATATATAGCGGGACATAGCAGTGCCTAGTCCCATGCCATCCTCATAATGGTATGCATGTTTGATCTCATTGTTGTTGCTATTGTGTGTGCATGTGTATACATACACACACCATATGCGTGTGTGTGTTTGAAGAGCTTCTTTCTGCTTTACCAGGCATAATGCCATTCTCCAGGAACTGGTCTCACATGACAACGTGTCCAAAGTTACATGAAGCTATAGCTTGCCCTCTTTGTCCCTAAGGATCATTCTAGCTGTATTTCATGCAAGATATACGTGCTCCTTCTTTTGGTAGTCCAGAGAAATTTCAGTATTCTTCAACAACACCATAATTTAAATCTGTTGACTCTTCTTCGGTCTTTCTTTTTCAATGTCGAACTTTCACACGCATAGAAAGCAGTGGAAAATGCCATGGCCTGACTCAGTCAGGTGCACCTGAGTGCTGAAATTAGCATCCTGACTTTTCAGCACAGCAGACTGACTCAAAGCCAAGGCTACTTTGATAATTTGAATCTGGTTTCCATGAGCATTGATTGGGGAGTTAAATAAGGAAAAAAATCATAGAAACTTTTTCTTCATCTCTTTTTCATGATGTTACAACTGGCCAAATTCATAAGGATTTTGTTTCCTCTAACCCCTAACTGCAATCCATCCTGAAGCCTGCAATTTTCAGCTTCATAAGTAAATATTTCCAATATTCTTCACTTTCGGCAAGCAAGGTTGTGTCATCTGCAAATCTTAGATTGTTAGTAAACTTTTCTCCAATGTCGATGCCACATTCTACCACATATAATGCAGATTCTCTGATGATTCTCTCATCATACACATTGAATATGTATGGTGAAAGGATACAAGAAAGTACAAACGTGCATAAATTTTCCTGATTTTATTCCATATAATATTCCCTTGTTCTCTTCTCATCTGCATCTGGATCTATGTACAAGTTATATATGAGATCATTGGAGTGTGATGGAATTTTGATTCCCCTAGAGCAAGGGTGTCAAACTCAATTAAAATAAACAACTCTGATTTTGTTATTTTACTCATCTTCAGTAGTTCAAGGATTAATGAGGGAATTGTGTGTATGATATTGACTAGATCTCACCTTAGAGGTATTTTTTTCCTATCGATTTATTTTCTATTTTTATTTTATTTTACAGCAATTTGGGCCACAAAAAATTACCTCTGTGGGCTGTAGACCACCAGTTTGACAATTCTGTTCTAGAATCTATCCATAGTTTCCTATGCCTCTCATAGTTGAATGTCTGGGCATAGTCAATAAAATACAAGTAAAAATCTTTCTAGTATTCTCTGCTGTGAGCCATGATGCATCTGACATCAGCAATGCCAGTCTTTGCTCCATGTTCTTGTCTGAATGTAGCCTGGAAGTCTGGTAGCTCCCCTGTGATTATACTGTTGCAACCAGTGTTGGATGATCTTCAACAAAGTTTTATTTGTATGTGATATTAATGCTATTGTTCTATAATTTCAGTATCTGTTGGAATGTTTTTCTTTGGAACAGATACAGATACTGATTTATTTCAGTCATTTGACTAAGTTGCTGTATTCTAAATTTACTGGAATTGAAGAATGAGGAATTTCAGTACATTATCAGTTTGTGGAAATATATCTATTGGTATTCTATCAATTCTTCAAACCAGGATTTTGGCTAATTCCTTCAACTTGAATTCCTTCCTTTGGTCCTTATTCTTATGCCTCTTATTGATATAGTTGGTTAGCTTTTTTTCTTAGGGGGTTGGGGGGGCAGAGGGACAGTGACTGTGAATTATTTCTACATTATGTTGATATGACCTAAAGGATTAAATATTTTGTCCATAGAAACTTTCAATATTGTCATGAGACGCTTACATTTTTCTTAATTCCTTTCAGCTTAAGATACACTGACAGTGTTCTCCTCTTTTGGTTTTTGAATTTCAAGTTTTGGCACATTGCATTATATTTTAACTTGTCTCTCAAATTGCCATTTGACTTTTTCTATTCAGTTCTGTTACTTGATGATTCTCCCCCAGCCGCTATAGTTTTATTGGTATCTAATTCCCATGACATACAACTTAAGTAACATCAAAAAGAGTTGCACAATCATCAGCACAATCAGAGTAGAATACTTTCTTCATTGTTATTAGTTCCCCAAGTCCGTTACCTCCCCACATTCCCTCACATATCCCAGTTACTGTCCCTATAAATTTACCTATCCTACATTTCAGAGACAGAGAAAAAATTAAAACCAATATCAATTTAAAGCAGAAAATTATTTCAGTTGAAAAGAAAGCAGAAAACAGCAAAAACGAAAAGAAATTTAAATGGATCACAAAGGAGATCAAATAACATTTTTGACTTAAATGTCAAAATGATAAATTTTGGCCTAACTGCATGGGCTACTTCCTTATTTCTTTCATATGCTGTAGCTATTCTCCAATTAAAAGCAAGTTTCACAGTATTCTCAGAAATAAGATAATGTTTTCTTCCTAGCCTGTCTTTAAGTTACCCTGTTCTCATGAATTATGTTCCTGATGTCATCTCACAGCCTTTCAGGTTTCCTGTCATTAGTGTCAAGTGTTTTAAATCTTTTCTTGAGATTTTCTTGAAATTCAAGTAGGAATGACTAGAGGACATTCAGGAATTCCTATGGATTTTTTTTTTATTTCTTTGGTCTTCAATCTAATTTATATATATTGAAAATTAAGGATCTACTACACAATCAACTCCTGGCTGCTGATATTGATCTCATATTCTCTTCCCAATGATGCAGTCACTTTGATCTTTGTGTATTTCATTTGCAGACGTCCATAGATACAGTTACTTTTTGTATTGTGGGAAAACGTTTTTGTTTTGAAGAGGTATTTGGCTCAACAAATTCTATCATGTGATGTCTGATAGTATTTCTATCACCAAGACTATATTTTCCAACAACTGTTCCTTCCACTTTGTTTACAATGTTTGCATTCCGTCCACAAGAGTTGTCAATACATGTTGACTGCATGGTTGATCAATATCAGACTCAAGGTTTGGTACAATTATTCAAATTACTCATGAATGACTCTTATGTTTGGTGCATAAATGTAAATAATAAATTTATGTTTTTGTGATTCCTTGAATGTTGCATAAATAATCCTATGATAGACTGCATAGTACTTCAACAAAATTCATGAAATATCCTTTTTAGGATGAATACAACTGTGGCAGTCATGTGTTTATGTTAATTTTATGATTGAAATGTAGGGGAGGAGTCTAGCCTGTTAATTTGGAGATAGCCATTGAGTAGCCAATGAGGTCTCTATGTGGGCATGGCTTTCTTCTGAGACTTCTGGGAAATCTTGTGCTATTTCCCTCCTAAAGATGAGAAGCTATCTTCCCCAGTTGTTGGGAATTAGTGAGAGATAGATGACTAATCACAGACAAGACAAGATAGCAACATCCAAGAAGCTGGAGGAGCTGGCAGAGAGACCATACGGCTTTGCTCTGATGGAGCCAGACCTCTGAAGCTGGGGCGGCCACATGGAGATCTCTGCAGGCGATGAGTTGCTTCTGCTGTTGATGGCCCTGAGTCCTGGAAGCGAGGAGCCATGTGGAGACCCTTGCCAGCGCCGTTATTCTGCACCCACTGACCTGTGACTTTGTTATTCAGAAGGAGACTTTATTGACTGATTTCGGGCATATGGGTTGGTGTTGGACTTGTGACTTTGAACTGGACTGGGCTGGGATATTTTCTCAATGTCCTGTTTCCCTTGTATATAAACCTTTTCCTTACATTCATATGCATGTCTATGAAATTTGTTCCTGTATTCTGCCCAGACTGACACAACAACCCTATGTCTCTAAATTGCTACATTCACACATAGGCAGTTATCTCATTTTCAGATTCAATATTGTGGGAAGCCTAATGCTCTTCCCATCCCTCAGTGACCCCTTTATTGACCTTTTGTATTGTATTGGCTTGCGGGCAAGATAACCTTTGAATTCATGGGTTCACCTAATTAGCATGCAGACCTCATGAGTTCACCTAATTAGCATGCGGACCTGTTTGAGCTCACCTAATTAGCATGCGGACCTGTTTGAGAATTGCTTCCCGCCATTTTTTTCCTGCTGTTTCTTTGTAGCTTTGTGTTTGGCTGATTATCCCTACCCCTCATTTCCATAAGTTGTACCTCCCCTTCCTGTTGCTAGCCTATATTAAGCCTGCTTTTTGGCTCAATAAACGAGACTTGATCAGAGTCCTGTCTTGTGTCCATTTCTAGCGTCTCTTGCCCTCTCCATTCCCATTCATCCTTTCAGGAACCCACGTTGACTGATCCACGGGTTGGATCACAATATGACCAATACATTCCATTTTAGCTCACTAATGCTTAGAATGTCTTATTTTTATGCATTCCACTTCATTTTTTACAGTTCAGATTTCTCAACCTTCTTACTTTGGACGTTTCAAGATCCAATTATTAATTGATGCTTGCAGCTTCAACTTCTCATTTTGAGCCATGCCCCATCAACCAATGAAGGTCCTGAAGACATTGCTCCCATATACTTTACTCGGTCAACATAACTGCAGTTGGTCTACTCATAGCTTTCTGCGGCACAGAGGCATATAAGCCACCAGAGTGTGACAAACTGTCAGAAATTTGATAAAGGAATAGCCATGTATTTGAAATAAGATACTATTTGTGTTAGGTCTTGTTGACTAGAGAAACTATATATATATTCATATATATACATTAAAAAGTTTTTAATCAAGAAGGAATTATTTATCTAGAAATCATGCCAGATCAATCTAACTCAACCCCAAAAGTCTGAAACAAGTCCATCAGACCCCTTCAGACTCATATAACAGCAAGCAACGATGCAGAAGGCAGAAATATCACAGATTGGTTGGTGCAAAGTTGTGTGGATCCATTGGTGGTGGACACATGGAAGCAATCAAGTCTGGTTAGCAAGAAAGTGAAGGCAGAGAAAACGAGGATAGAGGAGGTCCCCAGGGCACTTCTTATAAGTCCATACCACAAAAGAGGCAAAATCAGGTTGTGACCTGAATAAGAGACTAAACACCATACTTCCACTTTCATTGTGACATGTTGATATGATATTATGTTATCACCCCACTATCAAACATAAATAAATCCAGAAAATAAAATAATAAATCTCAATATTTAGAGCATGCTAGAATATTTAGGTGCAGTTAATCAAAAGCCATGTCTTTGAAAAACTAATAAAAGGGCAAACAAAAGGTATTTTAGTACTGATTAAATATATCTCATTTTGATCCCTCTTAAATTAAAAAAATAAAGCAATAAGTTTAATTTTAGAAGTTACTAATGCAACACAAAGGGTGGGATTCTAGTAAAATATGTGAAACAAACATGAGAAGCTGAAAAACAGATAAAATAGAACTAAGCCAGACAAAATGCAAATTAAAATAAATAAAAACTACAAATGAACCTATTTTTTTTGTATCAAGACATTACCAATGATACACAATTGGGTAGAAAACAAGGTTGAGGAAGGAAACATAAAGAGGAAATATTTTTGAAAAGTGATTTAAGAACTTTTTTTTCTCAGTCTTATCCATACTATATACCAATCTTTACAGAAATATGGGATTAACTATCTGAAGAGAATTGAATGCAGAGCTTCTAGTCTGGAGACAATGGGTACAGTTGATAATGCTGCTGGAAAATGACAAACGAAGATATGAAACTAGGGGTTACCTACTGAGTGCTTGAGATCAAGCCCCTGCTATCTTTCCCAACTCTGCTCTCAAACCTGTAGGAAATAAATGCCCAGGCAATACAGGTCACCTGCTTTGTAAAGAAAGTCTCAAACTCTCTGCCATTGTTAGGAGTCATTAAATACATTTCTTCTAACGGGAACGTAGTAAGATACTGGGCCATCTTATGCCAAGTGTAAAATCATTAGGGTGACTTAAGCAGGCTGGGCAGGTTGCTGCAGCACTGTGTCAACCCATCTGATTGAAAGTCGACCTCCTTTTCGCTGACCTTCCACTTTACTGAGCAGGACATTCTGTTCCAGGGACTAATCTTGTTGGATCTCCTGTACAAAGGAGATGAACTGAAGCCTCCTCATACTATTTCTAAGGGGCATTCTATCTGTATGCCTTCTGAGACAAATGTGCTTGTTCTTCTGACCTTCCATGGAACTTCCAAAATTCTTCACCAATGGTGTAGCAATTCAAACGACCTACTTCGCTGATGGTTTTGGTTTGAACTGAGTTCCACAAGGTCAGCAGTTCAAAATCACCAGCCACTTTGTGTCAGTGAAAGACGGGGGATTGTACTCTTGTAAGAGCTACAGTCACAGTGCAAATTCTAGCCTTCCCTATAGAAGGGTTATGAATTGGCACTGAGCTTGCTTTTTTTCTTCCCTAGTCATTCTCCAATGTTCACATGCATATAACACATTTGAAAATATCAGGACTGGATCAGGTGTGCCTGAGTCTTCAGAGTGGCTTCATGACAACTTTAATCTCTTCTACATTTATTATGATGTTCATGTTGTCAAGAGTGTGGTTTTCTTTATATTGAGTTGTAATCCATACTGAATGTTGCAATTCTACATCAGCAAGTTTCAAGTCTTTCACAGTTTCAGCAAGCAAGATTGTAATATCTGCATCTCTTGGGTTATTAATAAGCTTCCTTAAAGCCCTGATGCCATGTTGTTCATTTGGTTCAAGTTTTCATTATATTTACTGAGCATACAAATGAAATATGTACACTAAAAGGATACATGACTGACACATACCTCATCCATGCAGTATTTCCTTGTGTTGTTCCATGTATCAATTGCATAAGAGCATAATGAAGTTTCCATGAATTTCCATTGTAGTCAGCTTTGTTCTTAGTTTCCTGTGACTTACAGAGCCACTTTCCTATCCATAGTTCATAGTCAATAAATCACATGTAAACATTTCCCGTAGTCTCTATTTCTAGTCAATATCCATCTGAGAACAGCAATGATGCCCACATGGTCCATCCTCTTCTCAATCCAGCTTGGATTTTGGTAAGTCCCTGCCAATAAACTACAACCAATGTAGGCTTTACACTTATAGGGAATGGTGGGACAATTCTATACAAGAAAAATATCAATAGTAACTGGAAACAATTATCCTTTTATTAATTTATGAAATAAAAATAATATTCAAGAAGAAAGTTCCTCATAAGTTCTACACAAACCACCAAGATGAGTGCCATGGATGTGATCAGAGAGCTATTGCAACTCTAAAGTTATAAAATATTTTTCAAAGAAAGTAATGAAAGGAAATGTTTAGAAAGTAAAATATTGTCAATAGAAACATGTACATAAAGTATAGACATACATTTGTGGAAATCCCCAAGAAAAATAGCACAGGAAACAGAGAAAAGAAATCAAAAGTAAGAAAGGAGAGAAAAATTACCAAATTTCATAATACACAAAAATATTCACAGCTAAATGACAAAATAGACCCATGAAGGAAGAGTTTTTATAGTTGCAAAATACAAATTTATAGAAACAGTTAAAGGAAAACATATCACAAAGATGGAATCTTTACGGACTGAGTCTTGGTGGCGTAGTGGTTGGGTGCGGGACTGCGGCCCACTGGGATGGAGGTTCAATTCCAGCAGCGGCTCCACAGGAGCAAAGGCTGAACTTTCTACTCACACCACCAGAGGGCAGTGATGCCCAAAAAACAAACAAACAAACAAACAAAAAGATAGAATCTTTACCAATTGAAATGCCCTCGTTAATGGGCAAACATAAAATAGCTACCAATCCAGGCAGATCAATGCACAGTCAGCACATCAGTGAAAATCAAAACTCTTAAAAATCTCTGAAGACTAAAGTAGGGGAATGTAATTTACACAGGACCAGAAACCTGCATAGTTTCAATTCTTAAGAGCCACAGGATCATTTTATTTAAATATGAACATATATAAAAAAGAAAATTCTAGCTATAATTTTGAAGGGATGAAGAGAAAGCAGAAGACATGAAGGATGAGACATCTTTTCAAATTTAGGATTAAGAATAAAGAAAATCTTGTTTCATGGATCAAAAGAAACTCCAGGTTGCTAATCTACCCAGGTAAAGAGAGCAACTGACCCATAATGAATCAAGCCGGGAAGTTTAGATGAATTTCTTCATGAAATTGCCAGGAGCACAGTAATTGATATAAGTAGCTCTGCAAAAATAAAACCTTAGACAAATGGAATTGCATTTGAGTTAAAATAGTAATAAGTGTAGAGGAAACTAATCAAATGTAAAATACTATTGCTCTTGCTAGGTGTGGGTGGGTCGGTTCTGACCAATAACCTCCTTATGCACCAAAAGAATACCATGTGGCAATCATACTATTGTCCCTGTGTCTGAGCACCTGGTTACAGCCACAAATGGAAAAGAAGATAACACATATCTCAAGGGAACAGAAAGTGTAAAAGTAATTTCAGCTACATGTTAGTTAAATAATATACATTGAAGATAAGCTCACTGGAAATTTGGGGAATATAAAATGTAATGAAAGGAAAAAGGGTAATTCTTAACTTTGAGAGTGGAAACACCAGTTCGTAGCTGAAAATGAAAATGAGAAATAGAAAAACCACAACAAATACACAAAAGCAAATTAACTACCAAAAAAAATCTTCCTATGAAGGAATGAATATGTAGGTAGATAGCAGAAAATTCTCTTTTGACATTGGGTTGCTTTAAACTTGATAAATATAACTCTTAGAAATGCAAAAATTAGTGACCAATATTTCAAACTACTAGACATAGTCCAACTGAATTGAAACAATAGGACTATTTTGTTTTGTGTTTAAATATTACTTTATGATTGAAATGACTAGTCAAGGAACAGTTTTACTTACAAAACCATTTTAAAAATTGTGTTTCATTCCATTGTGAGGGAGTATAGGTTTTTATCAAGAAAATAAATCAGCTACTTCATTAAGTACATTGTTTTAACTACATATATCACGATGTTGATGATTCTTGATGTTGCATTCTTCTTAGTGTACTACAGTTTCTAACTTTGGACCAAGTTTCCTCTTGCTCTGCTGAATTGACTCTCTATTGATTCATGCAGGTATCCCATAAGCACAATTAAGTGTAGCCAAATTTTCTCTCTTCAAAATAGTGCCCTAAGTTATAATCCTCACATTCAAATACTTGTATGCAGCCAATGAAACACCAAAAAATGAAGACAACTTGAGTCACTTCAGTGTAGATTATGCTTGTACTTGAAGAACATTTAAATCTCACAATATAACACCTATGTTAAAAATGAAGAATAAACTGAACTTATTCTACTTGATCCAACAATCAAGATCTATGCTAATGGTTGTCAAGAAATCAAATTGTGTATGACATGAGAAAATCTACTGCAAAAGGCCATTTAAGGTTTTTAAAATCAAAGATTTCACTTTGAAAGCTAAGATGCACTGACCTAAGCCATAGACTTTTCAATCATTTTGTATACTTGCAAATGCAAGATGATGAAAAAGTAGATGAAATAACTGATGCATTTAAATTATGGCATTGGTTAAGAATATTTAATACTGTGTGGAGGTCAGGAAAAAGCATAAAATCAGAAGAAATGTAACAGGAGTGTTCTTTTGTGAGTTGCAGGTGACTCCTCTACTTGCACATTTTGGATACATCATCAAAAAAGCACGACATGCCAGAAAATGGCACCAGGTGTGAGTCAGCAGAGACTGAGAACAAAGGAGGAACTACTCAAGGAGCTGGACTGACAAGATAGCAACCCCAGGGATTCGAGCTCACCAAAGACCATTAGAATGTCACAGGACTCATTGCACTTAATCATAGTATATGTAAGGCAGCCATGAGTAGAGACTGACTCAAAGGCGAGTAGACAAAAAGAAAAAATCAAAAACAAAAGTACACAACTGCATTTTGCTCACTCTATAGTCTCAACCAAAAATCTAGGTGCAGGAAC
>PVJH01012726.1:0-63207 GCA_004026705.1 Nesogale talazaci
TTCCAACCTGTCCTATAGACAATAGACATCTCAGTGGTAGTGTTGTTTCGGAGCTAGCACCCCCTGCAGTCAGAGCAAGAAGCAGCAAAGATGAATTCTACCCTAGGAATAGAAAAAGCCTTCTTGTCACACCTTCTCTCTTAGTCCTCCAGCACTGCCACAAACACAAAGAGCACAAGTCGATGGATGGCTTTACAGAACAGAATTGCCCTTGATCACAGTTCAGGAGACAGATCTCTGAAGTCAGGGGGTGACTCTAGATGGGAAGTTCTTTCTAGTCTAGTTCAGCATCTAACCTCTGGTGTGTGTGTGTGTGTGTGTGTGTGTGTGTGTGTGTCTTATCTGCTCTTCGTAACTCAGAAGTGATTAGATTTAGAACTAACCCAACCCAACTAGAGTTGAGATAGCATCAAAAGAGGCCCCTGGCTCACATGCTCTGGGACTCCTGTGGTGAAAGCCTCATGATGGGACTATCTTTCTGTGTACAGAATAGCCCAGAATTGGGTCTAAAATGAGTGTCCCAGCCCTGCAAGATACAATAGGCAAAGAGCACGGAGAGTCCCAAACACCTGGAGACAGGACACTAACACTCCTGATGGGGGGCTCGCCACCACTGTATCCATGCGCTGGCCACAGTCCCCAAACCTCTGCTTCTCACTCAAACGCCAGGAGCTGAGAGACCCAGAAGCTGTCAGTTGGTGCCGGGGTGCCCAGCCAGGCCTGCTGCAGAAGGCTGCTGCCCCTGGGGATCAAAGTCCTTGTTCTGGGAGCCTCTCTGACGCCAGCGTCACCTACCCATGCCAACGCACCCCCACTTCGCCTCCCACATCAGTGCAATGGAGTTGTCCTGCTGCTATTCAGGAGGCTCCATCCTGATGGCAGCAAGCTGAATCCCAACTCGACGAGCTCCCCAAACAAAACAGCTCTCTATGTCCAAACAGGGACTGGGGTTAAGATTCCAGCACATATTTGAGGGGTACACAATTAAACCCATACCACTCTCTTCTTTTGTCATGTGACTCACCCTGCCTGGAATTCTCAGTATATTCTTGATCTCTGCCTTCTGCACTTAGCCATCTTCAGCTTGTCGCAGGAAGAGCCCCACGTTGGTTTCCCTGACATACACACACACCTTGGGTTTGTGCTCCATCTGACCACCAAGGCCCTTGTTCTCGCTACCGTAACAAGTTTTAGGTTAGTGTAATAATTACTTTCATATTTATTTTTTGCCATACACTGGTGCTCTTTAAGGATAGAAATTGTATCTCTTTCCATTGCTTGGAATGATGGCGTCAGTAAATATTCAGTAAATATCCCATGAATGGGTCATTTCCCAGCTCCTGCACGCAATCAAGAGAAATATCTAGGACAATATTTGTGTAGACATCAGTTATAGATCCCTGCTAGGGATGCGAGCTGACTAAATTCCCACCGCTTCTATAAGTAGATGAGATCAGTATTACCTTTTCGGAGAAGCTACTCATATCAATGAAAACTGAGACCAACCAAACAGATGTCATTGCCCTGGACTGGATTCTGACTCACGATGACCCCACGGTGTCAGAGTGAAGCTCCTGTGCAGGTTTTCAAGACTGCAGCCTTCCCAAAGCAGACCCCGTGAACTCTCTTCTGAAACTCCTCTAGGGGGGGGTTCCAACCACTGACCTTTCTGTTAATAGCCCACTGCTTAACTGTTTGTGGTACCCAGGGTCTCTGAGAATGACCTTCCAAAAATCAAGCTGTTGATCCCACATCATCATAAGCTATACAAGATTACTGAGCCTGTGCTTTTCTCAGCCTCATCTGCCCCTGTCCAGCAGCTTGTGGTTTTGAATCGCTGGCTTTGTGATTAGTAACCTACTGCCCTGCCAACTCCCCCAGACCTCCTTGGGCATAGCCGTGTCTAAATGCAGGCAGGCTTTTGTTTTGCTTTTTCTGCCTCTAAATTCTCTTGTTGACATCTCCTTATTCAGATTCCAGTTAAACAATTCAGTGTGTGCTGAATTTAGTGCTTCCCATTCAAGGAAAGAACTCAGTCTGGTATTGAAGACAGAGAGGGACAAACTCAAGTCTCTGTCCTTACCAGGCTCAAGTATAGAAGATAAGGAAGACACGTTAAAAGGGTGGGGGGGGGGATAAATTAGAAACCAGCACAAGGTTGGCTATATACCCCTCCCCAAAGGGGACAAATAGCAGAAATGTGAGTGAAGGGAAACAACACACCAAACAGCATAAAATATGATATAATAATAGCAATATATAATTGATCAAGGATTCATGAGGGTGAGAAGGTGGGGGGAGGCAAAAAAGGGGCATTTATACTAAGGGCTCAAGTAGAATATGTTTTGAAAATGAAGAATATGTTTTGAACATAAAGAAATATGTTTGATATCATTGATGTATGGAATGTTATAAGAGCTGTAAGAGTTCCCAATAAAATTATTTAAAAAATAAGGAATTGTAATACAAGTGGGAAATAAATAAAATGGAGATTGTATAAGAAATAGCAGCAGCTGAAGACAAATGTGTGCATAAGTAAAAGTGGTGAAGAAAGCTGCTGGTGTCCAGCTATCAAAAGATAAAGTGCCTGAGGTCTTAAAAGCTTGAAGGTAAAAAAGTGGCCATCTAGCTCAGAAGCAAAAAAAGCCCACATGGAAAAAGCACACCAGTCTGTGTGACTACGAGGTGTCAAAAGGAACAGTTATCAGGCATCAAAACTAAATATATTATTGTGTGCCCACCTTCCTGATATGATCGTTAATGACAAATGTGTGCATAAGCAAATGTGGCGAAGATGGCTGGTGAGGCTGAGCTATCAAAAGATATAGAGTCTGGGGTATTAAAGGTTTGAAAGTCAACAAGCAGCCATTTAGTTCAGAAGCAACAAAGCCTACATGGAAGTAGCACACCTGCCTGTGTGATCATGAGGTGTTGAAGGGATCAGGTATCAGCATCAAAGAACTAAAAAATATATCATTATAAATGAGGGGGACTATAGCTTGGGGACCCAAAACCCATCTGTAGGTGAAGTGAAGTCCCCTTATAAAAAGGTGGCAAGAAAGAGATGAGCCAGTCAGAGTACAGTATAGCAACAATGAAATATGCAACTTTCCTTTAGTTCTTAAATGCTTCCTCCCCCAATATCATGATCCCAATTCTACATTACAAATCTGGCTAGACCAGAGAATGTACACTGGTACAGTTAGGAACCAGAAACACAGAGAATCTAGGACAGGTGATCCCTTCAGCACCAGTGGTGAGAGTGGCGATACTAGTAGGGTGGAGGGAAGGTGGAGTAGAAAGGGAGAACTGATTACAAGGATCTACATATAACCTCCTCCCTGGGATATGGACAACAGGGAAGTGGGTGAAGACTGTAAGATTGGAGACTGTATGATATGACAAAACAACAATAATTCATAAATTATCAAGGGTTCGGGGGGAGCAGGGAGGAAGGGGAAATATGAGGAACTAACACAAAGGGCTTAAGTAGCAAGAAAATATTTTGAGAAGGATGATGGGCACAAATGTGCTGGACATACAATGGATGGATGGATGGATTGTGATAAGAGTTGTATGAGCCTCTAATAAAATGATTTTTTTAAAAAAAGAAAGAAATAGCAGCAGAAAAAAATAGCAAGCAAGAGAATATCTGGGGAGAAAGAAGGTTTTCTGGAGGAGATGTCAACTCACCCAGGGTATGAAGAAGGAACCGTGAGGCCTCACTGTAAAAGAGAAATACTAGGTTCCTCTTTTTCTGCATCTGGTGCTCCTCAAACAAAGGGCTGACCTCACGTAAGTTGCTTGAGACATGTCGAAAGCTAGCACCCAACATTCATGCCTCACCTGCTCATCTCCAGTGTAGACCATCAGCTTTCTGACCTTAATATTTCCATCTGTGATCTTTTCCCTACCCTTTTACCTCTCGACCTTGCTCTCAGGTTAATCTCTAGTTCTCTACTTGCTAATCTGTAAATGAATGGGATATTATCTTTCCTGATATATACTATCTATTTACCCTTATGCTTTTACCAAAATCAGCACCAACAAAAACCAGCACTACCACCAGCAACAACGACAAAAAACTCTGGCATCAAGTCAGTCTCAGCCCCTAGCCACCTTATAAGACAGGGTGGAAGTACCAGTGTGGGTTTTGGAGGCTGTCTTTTAAAAGTCTCATTTTTCTCCCATGAAGCAGCTGATGGTTTAGAACTACTGACCTTGTGGTTAGTAGCCCAATGCATAACCGCTGTTTAGTCCTCTAGGGATGATTCAGGTATCGGTTAATGTCAGACTCTATCCTTGCAAATTATCAGCCCCACCCCAACCCAGCCCACCCCACTCTAATGAAGCTAGGGTAAAAATATGAGGCCGGGGACTAATGCATTTGCTTTTTAGCTTATTTCTGCCAAGACATGCAAAGTCTAAAGATTCTTCTAACATTGGCACAGTCGTCTGCTGATTCGACTTCATATTTATCTTCATGAGTCAAAGGGTAGGTAAGCGGGTGGGTGGCAGTGGAGGGTTTACAGGGCAAGAAAGGGTCACATGTCTACACACTTGAGCAGAGTCAACACAAACAGAAAAACCCTTAAAAGTAGTTTTCAGGGACTTGAAATCTGTTTACCATAGCCATAATAACATTAAGAAGTAGCTCTGAACTGGGAAGGGAGAGCATTTAAAAATAAATAGTGCTTTTAAAAACATCATAAAGAAATGTTTTTTAACGCAATTTGCAATTGAGCTTGGATCACAAAAGCACTCAATTTAGTATGTGAGACTCATAACTGTGTCTCTGCATGCCAGAGGTCACATCAGTTAACAGGAAGACTGCTAGACACCCAAGCAAAGGTAGTGCCAGTTTTCCATTCACCTAAAACTAGTGTCTCTAGATCTCTAGCCATAAGTCAGATTAATTTCTGTTCTCTGGGGTGAGAAGTTAGGAGAACTTTAAAGTTATATATAAATATAATTCCTAGAGACTTAAATTGTGGTATAGTTGACTTTCATTTTTCAAAATTAAATCTCAGCGTTAGCCTAGATTTACGAAGTAGAAATGTCAGACTTTGTACTCTGATCTTCTATAAAATACACAACTTTCACTTCAAGAAGAAAAGAAAAGAACCTTTATATGTGTAATGCAAAATCTTTGTTTCACATCTTGGTATGGTCAGTGTGTTAATTTTAGAATCATTTATGTCCAGAATGGGAAGGAATATCAAAATTTAGCTAGCCCGGCTCTCTTTTTCTCCTCACTCCAACTTGGAATTTCTCTGGATAAACACCCTGACAGATAGATTACTGAGACTCTGTCTGCTTGCTTCCTTCCACTGACAGGGAACTGACTACCTTCTGACTGATCATTGTCACCAACCCATAGAAAGCGCTTCCTTTTATAGGCTAAGCTCTGCCCAGTGTAATTTCCAACCAGTTGTCTTGGTGCAAAGTGACTGTGCATTGGACTTCCAACCTCAAGGTGAACAAATTGAAACCACCAGGTGCTCCACAGAGCATTTTACTCTCGTAAAGTGTTCCAGTCTCAGAAACCCACAGAGTCAGTTCTAGTCCTGCCCTATGTGAGTGAGTCACCTTCAACTTGATGGCAGTGAGTCTGTTTTTAATGTAGATGCAAAGGAAAAGAAGGTGTGGTGACTCTGTCGCACAGCCATTCAAATCCACTAACTCTCCCGGAGAGCAAAAAGGTAAGCTTTCCGCACCCATAAAGATTTCTAGCTCTGGAAAGTATACATAGGGTTACTGTGAGTCAGAATTGATTTTAGAGCAGTGGGCTTGATGTATTACAAAAAGATATGAAAATAACTAAAATAAATCACTTACTTCAAAATTATATCCCCACTATTTGTGAGTTATTCTCAAAGGGATAATTCACAAAATTGGAATTTCCCTGTAGACATGCAAATTTATCTGGGATAAAAAAATTCATGCAGACTAATAAAAATGGTAATTTAAAAATCCTCACAACTATTTTCTAGTTTAAAGAGCACCACCCCATCAGTTATTTCATTTGATTCATAATACCCTCCTCCTATCTCAGATCATTCACAAAGAAATAAACCAACCCAGAGAGGCAGAGTGCTGTGGCAAGGCCTTCAAACTAGGATTCTAATTCCATATCCACACCTTCCTGCCTTGCACTACTCATGCCTGCAACCCACTTTGTAAATGTGGAGTAGATGCTTTAATAATCTACCATTCAAGCTGAGGTCAGTATAATATATATATATATATTCATATATTATACATACTCATATATTATATATACATGTATTCTGTGTGTATCTTAAAAGACAAGTCATTGCAGTACATTGCTTCAATGTCTGAAATTAGAAGGAGGGATAAAATACTCTGGGAAACCTTAGAAAAGCATACACAAAATACACCCAATGAGGTTGAGGATGACTTCTAAGACAATAACATACTTAACTTGGACTTTGAAGGATGAGTAGAGATGTCTGGGTGGGGAAATAGAACAAATGACATTCTAGGCAGAAGAAATAGCACAATGGAAGACAAGTAGGTAAAAGAGCATATATAGCATGCTTGCAATAGAATGAGATACTTACTGTGGTTGAAGCATAGGGTACATAGAAGTATACTGAAGGTCAGTCCGGAGAAGTAGGTAAATGATCCACTATAAATTTTGTGCCATAGCATAGCCACCAGCACTTATTTCTGATATTAGAAGCTCTTTAATCAGTATTTCAAGCACCAACAGAGTCACCCATGTTGGAGAGGATGCAGTCAAACTTCCAGATTAAAAGAAAGAAAGAGATGTGGGAGAAATATTAAGCTTTCTACTCTTGTAAAGAGTTGAAGTTTTTAAAATTCCATTCCCAGACACTCACGGGGTGGGGGGGGAGGAGTGGCGCAGTTTTACCCTATAGGATCACGCTGAGTGAAAATTGACTCAATGGCAATAAATGTAAGATTTTTCTTGTCTTTTAGTAGAGACCATTTCTCAAAAGTTACCTATTGATAATCCCATTAATAGCCATGGAATACTGTCTGATATAGTGCCAGAAAGTGATCCCCTCATGTTGGAAGGCATTCAAAATGTGACTGGAGAAGAACAACCTCTTGAAAGCAGAGTCAATCTTAGTGGTATATAGACGAAGTAAAACTTTTAGACCTTCATTTGCTGAAGTGGGCAGGATTCAAAATAGGAAGAAACAGCTGAAAACATCCCCTAATAAGCAGACCATGGACAATCTATGAATCGAGGAAAACTGAGAGTCATCAAAGATTCAATGGCTTCTACCTTACAGATCCTGTTAGACCAGAGGAATGTACACTGGTACAGCTAGGAACCGGAAACATGGAGTACCCAGGACAGATGATCCCCTTTAGGACCAGGGAGGAGAGTGGCAACACAGGGAGGATGGAGGGAGGGTGTAGTCGAAAGGGGGAACCAATTATAAGGATCTACATATAATTTCCTCCCTGGGGGTATGGACAGTGGGAAAGTGAGTAAAGGGAAACATCGGACAGCATTTGACAAGACAAAATTATATTTTATAAGTTATTAAGGTTCCATGAGGGAGAGGGAGCTGGGAGGGGGTGGAAAAGGAGGAGCCAATACCAGGGGTTTAAGTGGAAAGAAAATGTTTTGAGGATGATAATGGTATCAAAGGTACAAATGTGCTTTGCATACAATGGATGGATGAATGGATTGTGTTAAGAGTTGCATGAGTCCCCAGTAAAATGTTTTAAAAATGAAATGAAATGTATAAAAGTCAATAATCACAGAATGTATAAAAATCAATATCCATTAATGCACTCAAATGGATTAGTATTAACCACTTTGAAATGGACAAGAATATGGTTTACTATAGTGGGGATGGAAAATTGAAGAGGAATTGTCCGAAAGAATATTTCAAAATAGATTTTGAAGTGCAATGCTGTATGTGATAGGATTGTATCCATACACATATAAGGGAGACTATTTAATACAACTCTCCAAATTTATGCACCAAACACTAAAGTCAAGAGTAAAAGGAAGCCCTAAAGAATTCTGCCAACTTCATCAGTCTGAAATTGATCAAACATGCAATCAAATGCATTAAATTGCTGGTTACTTGAATGTAAATGTTGGCACCACAGAGGAAGGATCAGTAGTTAGAAAAACTATTCTTAGTTATAGAAACTAAGCTTCAAAGCACATGGTAAACTTTTGCAAAGCCTATGGCTTTTCCTTGCAGATAACTTTTTAAAAACACAAATATTAGCTATAGCTGTGTAACTCACAGGTACACCGGTAGAGGAAGCAAGAAACAAATAACTATATTTTTGAGAAAAGTTGATAGAGAAGCTAATATCATTATCCAAACAAGGCCAAGAGCTGACTGTGGAACAGTCAATTACTAATATTCAAGTTCAGTTTGAACATGAAGAAAAGTACATATCTGTAAAAGTCATAATAAGACTCTGAGAAGATACCATCTGAATTTAGAGAACACCTCAAAAATAGATTTGATACATTGGACACTACTGACCAAAGATCAAAAGAGTCATGGGATGACATAAAAGGACCATACATGAATAAAGCTAAAGGTCATTAAAAGACAGGAAAAAAGAAAAATAAAAAATAGATATGAGAAGAGACCCTGAAATTTGTTCTTGCACAAGTCTTGAAACATTGAAGGATTCTATGGGGAAAATGTTGAATGAAAAGAAAATGGAAAGAAAAAAAGAAAAGAAAATGGAAGGAACATATAGTCACTATGTCAAAGGTTTTTTTAATGTTGCCATTCGACCATTTCAAGAGGCAGCATATGATCAAGAAAATATGACATTGAAGAAAGAGGTCCAAGCCTCATTGGTGGCATTAGTGAGAAACAAGGCTCCAAAAATTGACAGAATACAAAATAAAATATTTTAGCAAACTAATGCTGTAGTGGAACTGTCATTTGTTAATGCCAAGAAATTTGGAAGTCAGCTAACTGATTGAAAGATCTGGTTAATTGATTGAAACAGATTCATGTTTGTGCCTTTTCCAAAAACAGTTGGCCCAATGGAATATGGAAATGATCAAATAACATCATTCATGACACATGCAAGTAAAAATTTGCTTAAGATAATTAAAAATGATTGCAAAAGTACATAAACTGGTAGCTGCCAGAAATCCAGACTGCATTCAGAACAGAAGAGGATATGGAAAGAGGGATTATCATTGCTGATATTAGATGGATCTTGACTGAGAGCAGAGAATATAAAAAAAGTTGTTTACTTGTGTTTTATTGGTGATGTGTGGACAATGACAAACTGTGAAGAATGGCAATTCCAAAACGCTTCATTGTGCTCACACAGAACGTGCACATAAAACAAAAGGCAGGTGGTGAAATAGAACAAGGAAGTGCTGGTTTTGAAACGTAAATTTTAACTCTAGCAACATAAACGTGTAAGTAAAATATGGGATAGGAAGGAACTGAGAGCAGGATAGGAGATTGTTAAAAGTAGATGGAGAAATAAATGTTTACGATTATCTTTGGCTCTGCCTTCTCTGCTTGCCTGCTGCCATGCCCCCACATTTGACATGCCACAGTGAAGTCATCATGAGCTTCTGAGACTCCTGATGAAAAAGAAGGAAAGTATTGATTTGGTCCCGATTATAAC
Source organism: Nesogale talazaci (assembly GCA_004026705.1). NCBI lineage: Eukaryota > Metazoa > Chordata > Mammalia > Afrosoricida > Tenrecidae > Nesogale > Nesogale talazaci. The sequence goes on from PVJH01012726.1 coordinate 9,634, forward strand.
CGCCATGGCCAGCAGAGGCTCGTCTTTTGCTGTCTATTCCCTCCGGTAATCCAATGTTATCACTGATAGAAAAAATAATCCAGAACCGTGAGAAACTGTGGATCCTATGGTACCTCAAAAGTTAGCAGCAATCAACCAACAATGGAAACCCTTTGAAGAGCTTCAGAAAGCCCAAAAGGCCGCAGAAAGGCTTCTGCTACATTTTTAGGGCATTACCTACATTTTGGGCTTTGGATAGGAAATTCAAGGTAGTATAGCAAGAACCATATGGTCCAAAATGAAATTCTTGTGTTGATTTTTCTTGTGGCAAATTTGAGTTTTGCCTATTGAAATAGCTTTTGATGCCTGAGTGTTTCACTTGAAATGTGTAAAGATTTTATAAATCGGATTGTGACAGTAATAAAATACCACTTGTGCAAAAAAGATTATCACTGAAAAATTATAAAGGTAACCAATAAAGTAACTAAGTATAAATATCAAGCATTGGGTGAGTAGAGAGGGAGAAAGAAAACTAGGAAACGTAAAATTTTCATCTCTCAGAGTCCTCTTCCCTGAGATGATATATAGTCAAGATAAAAGATATTTCCATAATAGACAGAATTACGGAACTATCATCCACAAGAACACCTAATTAGACAATTCAAAGGTTGTCTGTGGGTACCTACAAGTGTAGAAAAGAGGAAGACCTTGATTTTCATTATAAGATAGTCTGTATCATTTGCTACCAAGATAATATATTGATTTTTAGAAACAGATAGTACAATTACCAAAAATATATCTTCTTGGAATTTTGGCCTACGTTAGAATCATATCAGAAAGGAATGAAGGACTGAATTTAGAAAGTATGTCTAATGTAAAATCTATAAAACTGAATTGACTATGGAGCAAAAGAGAATTACAGTAATTCCTAGGCTCATGTCCAATTCAGTGAGAGGCATAAGCAAGATTCGGTCTTGAAAGGGAAAACAGTTCAGATTTAAACACACTAACTTTAAAGAACTTTAAGACTTCTAATCCATTCCTACTTGAGAAAATACTTTCTGCATCACATCGTACACCTAGTATTAGAGGTATGCTTTTGTTTTAGGAATGATGGTCCTGACCAGAGGTATGAGAGCTTTCTGGGATGCAGAAATTAAGATTTCATGGTGTGGGTGAAATGGGGAGAAAGAAGACATAAACCCTCTCTTTGTCCAGTCACACTGCTGGGAAATAGTTTGGGTTTAATAGAACATGGTTGAGATCGGGTGATGTGCCACTTGGATATGCATTCAAGAAAGTACATAGTGCCAAGTACCCCAAAGTTCTGTGGGCAGACAGCCTTTAAGGCACTATCTATGTTGTTTATGGCTCAAAGCTGCCCATATCCACTGACTGATGAGCATAAGCACATGACCACTTGAGCCATCAGGAAAAAAGTCTGGCTGGCCATTTAACTTCAGGGCCCCCATGACTTTTGGCCAATGATGCCATTAGACAGGCACTGAAACTCAACTTTGCTTCTTTTCTTCCTTTCCACTGATACAGATATGTGGACATATATAGTAAAGTCCTGTGTCCTACTCTCCAGTCTTAGACTCTGAGTATAATCTGTGTATTGGATCTAATAAATGCCTTCAACAAAGTGCTCATAAATTAAACAGACTAAATTTCTATAAACAAAACCTAACCCATCCACCAAACTCTGTGTCCTCCACATGTCCTGGTGAGTGGTTGATGGCTATTTTCTGTTACAAAATAGAGTGATAACAGGATTCAATTGATCCAGTTGGATAAACACCAAAAAAGCCCCGGCAAGAACCATGCTTAAGGCAAATAGTTCCATTCCAGCTGCCTCAAAGATGCCCATAGCAAAAGCATGAAACCTCCTGTGCTTTAGTGTCTTTCTCTTGCAACCTCGGAGTGCTTGTTGGCATTTGAAGTCGGCTAGTCATCTTTGTTCCCTCGCCATGTTTCTGAACCTTCAGCCAAATGCATGGCTGTCTCATTCTGAGTCTGATGCTCTAATCATTGAGTCCATGTTAAATAGCCTTGCTTGGGGATTTAAAGGATGGGGGGGAAAAGAAGAGAAAAGAACAGGCAAAGTACTTTAACCATCAGGGTAATAAAAAGTTCTTAGTGGAAACAGAAGTTTTTTTTTAAAAATAGCAATAAGTAAATCTGAGTCCCTGTGCAAGTATTTCAATCAAATGAGCTAAGATTGGAAGAACAGAATTATTCTTTCAAAACCTTTTAGAATGATTTAAATCTATTTTGCTTGAGTTCGTTTTGGTTTTGTCTTGGTATACGTCTTTTCTACAACACTTTTGAAGCCTAATAACTTAAGTACATCTCGTGTGTTCTGCTCAAACAAGCTTCATGATTAGAGAGACTGCTTGTGAGCATTGTAATTGTGTGCTGCAGAGTTGATTCTACACACGGTGACCCGGTAGGGCTGAGTAGAACTGCCCCATAGGAATTCCATTGGTACGGTGGTTAAGCACTCACTGCTCATGGAAAGGTCAGCAGTTCAAATACACCAGCTGCTTCTTGGGGGAAGCAATGTGGCCCGGCCATCTGCTTCTGTAAGGCCTTACAGTCTTAGGAGTCCATGGGGGGCTTTTCTGCTCTATTCTCTAGAGTCGTTATGAGTTGAAATTGGCTCAACATCATTCGGTTTTATCTCCACAGGAACACAGCACCATAGAGCTCTCACAGAGCTGTTAGTGGCTCAGAACAGTTGACTTCTTGATTACCAACCTTTACCATTACAGCTCATTTGCAGCCACCACCTGTGTATCAGTGGGGGCTTGCAATTTACTGAACAGGTTTTCCTGGAGCCTCCAGAGTAAGGGCTAGGAAGAAAGGCTTGGCAATCTGCTTCCCAAAATTTGCTGGCAAAAAGCACATGGATTGTGATGTGTCCATGGGGATGGTGCAAGACTGAGCAGTATTTCTTTCTGTGGTTTATGGGGCTCTGATGAGCAAGTGGTCAAACCAGTGGGACTACCAAGATGTAGTGAACATTTATGATGTGACAGCCACTGTCTTGTTTAATGAGCACTATCTTGTTTAATGCTCAACCCCTCTCAGTAAGTAAGGCCTCTGTTTGCAATGTAAATGATGCCCCCACAGTAGTATACCATGGCAGCTGGTGGAGAAACAATCTTTTTTCCCACCCTGCAACTTTCTCAATTGCACACATTTATTACTAAGTGATACTAACAGAATTCAAACCACACTCATGGCCCTTACTACATACTATAAACCATAAGATTAAAATAATGTGATATGATCGATGGTGTCATTGTTACAATTCCTCTTTCTTTAAACTGTGCCTTCGACTACAGCATGTCTTTGCTCATCTCCGATCATTGCAATCTAATGCATTCTTAAAGGTCAGGTAATTAAGCTTTACATGTCCTTTTTAATGGTCCCAGGGCAATGAAACGGGAAGGCAGAAGGAAAAGGGATGCCTTTGGATCTTGGTGTCAGTAAAGAGTATTTATTACACACATATACAACTTTAGAAGTAGATCCCTAGAAGTAAGGAGGGAGTGACTTAAGTTGTTGTGTTTTGGAAAGATAAATTGCTACCAAATGACAACATGCTTGGTAGAAGGTCAGGGGAAGCAAGAAGAACCCTCACGGGGATGCACCGGCACCCTACCTGTTTTAGTCAATGTCTTCAAACATACCAATGATCGAGAAGGTTGCACACAGCTGGGCAGCGTCCTCTTAGGTCAGACACAAAGTTGCCACAAGTCAGAGCCAGTTGAATGGCAATGAACAACAACATAAGTAAAAGTTTCCCTGTACCTGTATCACACACGCACCCCACCCCACCATTAGAATGATGTACTCATGTGTCCTCTTTGTCTACAAAGTACTTTGTAAGTACCGGGATATTTTCTATCTTTGGGAGGGCAGGAGCAGCGTTCAAAAGTGTTTCAGGGATGCTGCTCTCGAATTCGGAACATTGGCTTTAGTATGTGTTTCTCTTGTTCCCTCAACCAAGAAAGCAATTGTTTTCTCATTGTTCCCTTATCCCACACCACCGTGTTCTTCTGTCTTACTTTATCCTCAGCCTTTAGAGCTCACAATTGAAATTGTCTATATGCATGATCGCGCTTTCCAGATTGAGTGCACGCCCCTCTGTGTTTTCCTCCTTAGGGCAATCTGGGCCTCCAAAATGCTTCAATAGCAGGGATGAGGTCTTATTCATCTCTGAATCCCATTTTCTTCGTACCTAGAACTCTTCTCATCACAAAATGCTTAACAGGAGTTCTTGGAAAGAACAAACATGTGATCTACTAGAGTTGGGCACTTAGTATGTATCTCTGCATGTTTTAGTGTAGGCAGCTCTTAGCAATTACATGAGAATATAAGGTAATTCAGATAGTATGTGTGAAAACTATCTAAGGCCAAGTGTTGCTAAAGAACTAAAGAGTTTATGAGTCCATTTCAAAATGACTGCATGGAACATACAAAGTGCTACATTCTAGTTCTTCCATTTATGTTCTTTTGGGGGGGGGTGCATCACTGCCCTCTTGTGGGAGTTGAAGGCCCAGCCTTGCTCCTAGAGAGCTGCTACTGGATTTGAACCTCCAACCCAGTGGGCCGCAGTCCCACACACAACCACTATACCACCGGGGCTCAGCCATTTGTGTTCTGATCGATAAAATGTATCCGGTGCAGAAAGGAAAAACTCTAAATATAGGTCTGTACTAGAATCACAGATTGTGTAGATATGATAGTAGAAACTACACTCTAATCAATCTAGAAGTATATGATATAGCAAATCCGCATGTAAAGGAATACAAGTACAGTCTAAACACTACATTTATACTACTACTCTCTTACAATAGTCAAGAAATAAAATTTCCTAGCAGTAAGCTAGCCACAAGATAAGCATGATTAGATTTCATTTCATTACATGTGAGCCTTAGTTTACTGCTAGATATTAACCTAAATGCCAGATCAGATTTGCCTATTGATCTATCTATTTGGACACTGCTATCAAGCTGGGGTGGTGCAGTTGGGCTGCTAACCCCAAGATTAGCAGACGATCCACCTACACTGCTGTGACAAGTTCAGGGTGTATCCCACAGTGTCACACAGGTTCCTGAGATGAAACCAAAAGCCAACCAAAATTACCCATCGTAGTCGAAGTTGATGATATCACATCAGCGCACTCTGTTCCTGTATTATACCAAATAGGTGACCTGATCTTCAAGCTTACTGTTTATCATAAGTACCAAATTGAGTAAGAAAAAGAAGCATCAAAGATACATACCATAAATGCTAGAAACTGAAGAAAACAGAAAGGCAATATGGAGGTCGACACTGGAAGAACAAATAGCTTTACTCCAACTCAAAACGCCTTCATTAACAACAGTCAACACATTTGGTGTTCAAATCGGTAAGCCAGGATCATGCAGAAACCACTAAACTATATTTAATAATGTCTGGTTAAGAAGGTTAGGAAGTTATCTCATAAATTTGGAAGATGTTCCAGTCAAACGAGAACAAATAATGAAATTAAATTTAACTCCTTATCAAGTTCAAATACGTGAAAGGTCACTTGCTGAGGTTCAAAGACTGAGTTGTCCTTTTTGGGAGCTTTATATCACGAGAATGTGGGGCTGATCATGACAACTAGTTTCCTTTGAAGACAAAGGGACCTTAATAATACCATCTAGGAATCACTGCATTTCCCAATTCAAATTCAAGTGCCACATCACTTCCTTTTAATTATCTTATCACTGGTTATAACCTAACGTGTGACATAACACAATTCATCTCAAAATGCCATTGGGTGGTGTGGACAATGTTGCGGAAATTTCCAAATGTGAAGAAAGTCACCATGGTGCATTTTGTCTTTGAAATGGGTTAAAGTACAAGAGATTATGTGATGTTTATGTGCCCCCAACTTCACAGTTGGTTAAATAATCAGTGCTAATTACTTATCATCTATGCGATGTGTGTTATTACTAAATAGCACAAGCAGCATGAATTACAATTATTGACGCCTGGCAAGACTTCAGGCCTCACACATTTTCATTTCAAATCTTAAAGGTCTTAAGAATTGAAGGCTACATGCTTTATTGTCATTTATAACATGCCAGAGTGTTATTCAATGTTTCCAGTTTGCTATTTTACCTTCTGACAGGCTTTGTAAAAGGGAAGGGAATAAAACTAACTTGCCTTGCGTACAAGATGTTGCCTACACAAATGCCAGAAAGGGAAGTGAAATGAACAGCCGGAACATATGGCAATGAGCTGACAGCATAAAGAGCCCAGTTCTGCGCGAGCAACAAGGAACATCTTGAAATGTACAAGACATATGTGTTTTAGCAAGAAGGCTGAAGTGTTTCATAATAAAAAAGGACAAAGTGAACCATGAGTGCTGAATAAAGTTTTAATTAAAAATGGGATTTTAGCCTTCAATGTGAATATACAATATGCTTCACAGATGGGTTTTATATTTAAGCATTATCCAAACCAAAAAAAAAAAGAAGTGAGACAAATAAAGCCTCTGAAAATGGCACAGAGGCAAAAATATATGTAAACAATAAAGGGTTCTGGTACAAACAAACAAGGAGGGAAGAACGACTGATCTTCTGTCATACATTTTCTGCATGCACATTGCCTCAGTAAATCATGTATCTTACCTTTCTTCTCTGAGTTAAAATAGACAATATGAATACCAGTAGTAAAAACCCAACAAAGGAAGAATAAAGTGCTAAACAGTGTGTCAATGCAATGATAGATATCCATTAAAATACAAACATGTACGGTCTTAGAAACACCACTAAATATTTATTAACATTGAAATAACTGGTGCAAGAATATTTAAAAGTTAAGAACTGTAAAAATAAAGAGAATGCAATGAAAATCGCAAGCTGTCTCAAGGTACTTACCCTCATCTGAGTTCTTCTTTGAATTTCTCAATTTGTAAGCCATAATATTTTTTAAAATCATCTTTTGGGGACTCTTACAGATATTATAAGAATCCATAAACCAATTATATTACGTGAAGTTGTACAGCTGATGCCATCATCATTTTTCAAACTTTTTTCTACTTGATATCAGCTTCTCTTAATAGCCTCCCTCTCCTCCTCTCCCACCCTTGTGAATCCTTAATAAATTATACATTGTTCTTTTTATTGTTTCATGCCTTACACCGTTCAATGTATCCTTTCACCCACAGTTCTGCTGTTTGTCTCCCTCAAGGGGAATAATATATACATCCATTGTTGCTATCAGTTCACTTCCCACTGTCCTTCCCATACCCTCATAGAATCATTGCTCCCATTACTGATTCTGAGGGGTTTGTCTATCCGACATTTGTGTGTTGGAAGCCCTTAGTACAGATGTACTAATGTATATATGCTAGTCTAACAGAATTTGTGAGATAGAGCTAGGGCCATGATAGTGGCGGGGGGAGGAAGCATTGAAGAACTAAAAGAATGTTGTATATTTCACCGGTGTTATGCTGTACCCTGGATGAATGGTCCCTATTGTGTGACCCTTCTGTGAGGGAATGGCCAATTATTATCAAGAAGTGGGCTTTGGGTCTCCACTCTGACCTCTCACCTTCACATTGCTATAATTGTTTGTTTTTGATCTTTTGATACCTAATCAATACCTCATGATTGCACAGGCTGGTGTGCTTCTTTCATGTGGACTTTACTGTTTCACTGCTAGATGGCTGCTTGTTTAACTTAAAGACCCTAGATGCTATATATTTTTAATAGTCAGGCCCCATCAGTTTTTTTCACCACATTAGCTTATGCATCCATTCTGTCTTCAGTGATTGAGTAGAGAAGGTAAGTGCCACACAGTGCCATACTATTAGAACAAAGTGTTCTTGTGTTGAGGGAAGACTTAAGTGGATGCCCAAGGTCTGTCTGCTACCTTAGTACTTTAACATATAAGTATATGTACATAGAAAATGCCCCTATCTTTACATATTGATATATTTATATTTATACATGTCTATATTTATCCCTATCTATGTAACTTTTACCTCCTAGTTCTTTCCTCTATTTCCTTTTATTTTCTTCCAGCTCCACTATCATGTTCACACTTCTTCATTCAACTTTTGTTAATTCCTCTCAGCTACACTACAATTGATCAGACACCATCAAGAAATGTACACCCTCCTCACTGTCAATTTTGGATCCCTTGTTATTCCCCTGACTCTGAATTTGTTGGCTCACCACTCCCTTCCCCCAACTTCCTCTCTCCTGTGCCCCCCAAACCATTTGTCCCATTGTTTTCTCCTCAGAATTGTTTTACTCATCTTATGTAGATCTCTCTCCCTCTCTCCCTCTCTCCCTCTCTTTCTCTCTCTCTCCCAACCCCCCCCCTCTCTCTTTCTCTCTCTCTCTCACACACACACACCACCCCAGTCTATAAATAGTTCCAGGTCAAACTGCTGACCTTTATGAATGTTTTCCAACCAGGTCAGGAGTGCGGTGGCAGGTACTGCCCTCCAAGTCAGAAATTCATTTTGGGGATTCCTTGGGGACTATGTGACTTTCCTCCTTTTGTTGATATGTTATGTTCCCTTCATGATTCATCCCACTGTGGTGGGAGTCAGACCAGAGAGACTTAGGTTACTGCTTCTCTGGTTCTCTGGTATTGTCCACTGTAATGTTGTGGGTCAGTGAAGGGACATTGTGTCTTATGCTGGGGTAAACCTTATGATCCTCTCTGTGCATTGGCTTCTTTGTGGAAGGGTATCACCCTTGAGGCTTGATGTGCCAGCTTGAGGTCCACTTTCTCTTCCTCCTAGTTTGCTCTCCTTTGGACAGGAGAGACTGACCACTATTCCCAGTCTGTCTCTTTGGTGGTGTCCTCTGTAGTACATTATTCTGGGGTGGAGGAAACGGTGTCAACACAGCTTGTTTGGGACCAGTCCGACAGTCCTCTCTCTTAATGTACTGCTCCATCCAGGTATGTTGTCATTAGGCTTATCAGATTTAGATTTTGTCCCTCTCTCCCTTCCTTGAGGAGACATAAATAATACCCCCACCCCCACCTGGTGGATTACTGTCCTGCTACCCAGCTTCATTGTCTTTTTTTTCTTTCCTCCTCCCTCTGTGGTCCCTAAGGACATGGAAGAGGTGAGAAGGATGCATTTGTATCTTTACTATATTGAGTCTCCCAACCTATGAGCCTGACATTTTCTTCCATTTGTGGGGGTTGCTTTTAGTTTCTTATAACAGTACTCTGTAGTTTTCCTCATATATATATCTTTTGAAGTTTTTTTTTTTCGTAAGGCATATCCCTAGCTTTACCAATTTGAGCTTGACTATCAATCTCCTCTTTTATGATCTCATCCATTCTATATAGCAATCAAATTGACTTTTGTTTGCTGATCTTGTGTCCTGTCATTTGACCATATTCCTCTATCACTTCCAGCACACCTATTGCAGAGCTTTTGGGATTTTCCAAATATACAATCATGGCATATGCAAGTAACAACAGTTTCACTTCTTCTTTCCCCAGACAAATACCTCTAGTGTCCCTCCTTTTCCTTATGTTGTTAGCTAGGACCTCCAGTACAATAGTGAATAAAGTGGGGACAGGGGTCAATCTTGTTTGGTCCTTTTTCAGTGGGATTGCTTAAATCTTTTCCCCATTGACTATAGAATGCTGGTTGTTTGTTTTTCATATACAGCTTGTATTATATTGAGGAATTTTTCTTCCATTCCTATATTTTTATATAGGAGTATCTTAATTAGGAATGGGTGTTGAATGTTGGCAAATACTTTTTCAGTGTCTATTGACATTATCACATGATTCTTTTCCTTTTTCTTGTCAGTGTAATGGATAATGTTGATGGACTTTCAGATGTCAACTCATTTCTGCATCCCTGGAATGAATCCCACTTGGTCATGGTGAATGATTCATTTTGTATACTTTTGTATTCTATTGACCAATAATTGTTGGGGATTTTTGCATCACTGTTTATTAGAGATATTGGTCTGTAGGTCTCTATTCTTGTGGGATACTTGCCCACTTTAGGTATCAGTGTTATGCTAACTTCATAGAATGAGTTTGGGAATTTGTGATCCTTTTCTATTCTCTGGGAGAATCTGTGTAGAATCTAGGTCAGCTCTTCCCTTAATGCTTGGTAGAATTCTGTAAAGTCATCTGGCCTGGATTTGTTAAGTTGGTAGTCCCTTGATAATCTTTTCTATTTCTTTTATTGCTATGCATCTGTTAGGTTCTAGACATCTATCTGGCATACTTTTAGATAGGGATTGGTTTTCCCAGTATTTGTCCATACCTTTCAAGTTGTTGAATTAATTGGAGTGTAGACATTCATAGTACCATGTAATTATCCTTTTAATTTTATAAGGGTTCATTGTAATTTCCCATTTGATCCCACGTCCTGGCTGTTAGATGCTTACCACTTATACATTTGTCAACAGTCTATAAGTTCAATTTATCCTTTCAAAGAACCAGCTTTTTATTATATTGATTTTTTTTGACATTTTAAAAAATTTTCCCACTCATCTATCTCTGCCTTGATTTGTATTGTTTCTTTTCTTTTGCTATTAGTGTGCTTATCCTGCTGCCTCTGCTCTAGTTGCTCTAACTGATTGACAGCTTATCAATCAAAAGTACCCCTTTTTTATTGTATGTGCATTTATAGCTATCAAACATCCTCTGTTAACTGTTTTTTCTTTGTCCTAAAGGTTTTGGTACATTGTATTCTCATTCTCATTTTTTCTAAAAATTTCCTAATTTTTTTGTAGTAAAAAGACTTTATTAAGAAGGCTTTGAAGTCAAAAATATAAAACTCAATACAATTTTCTTTCACCCTTTAAGTTGGCTCAGAAAATATATAATCAGTGATTTAGCTGTAAGATCAAAAGTCTGCTATTTTATTTAAAATAAGATATATTTGAGTTTTTGAGTCCTTAAAATTTATTCCATTAAGTATCTGTTTCTTTATAAATCCCCACATGTACACAGGAGGTAAAAAAGAAAAACAAGCACACAAAAATAAAAACCCCAACAAAACGTAAAAACTGAGCATCTTTTTAAAAACTGCAAAAAACCAACAAGAGAAACCAACATTGTGTGTTAATAATATCAAAAAGGAATGACTGCCTGGATGGGAGATCCCCACCTCCTGGTTCCCTGACCTCCCCGCTCTGCCCTCGAAAGCTGATGTACAAAATGGGGCTGGCTGGGTTCCCCAAAGGTGTACAAATGCCTCGGACTTTGTTTTGTCATGAACACATGCTGTCAGGCCATAAAACAGCTATGTACCAAAAAACCACCTACAGGGATATAGCAGAATAATTTTTTCTTAAAAAAAAAAAAGAGGTCATTCCCTGGGGAGGGGAGGAAGTCTGTGCAGGGGACGGGCCTTAAATTAAAAAAGTGCAAAAGTGCTTTTTTCTCTCTCATTTATTTTAACCTATCAATGCAATACTGCTTTTTGCTAAGATGGGTCACACGGCTGGCATGCTGCCTCGCAGCCTCCAAGTGAATGGCCTGGGTGCAGGCAAAAGCTTCCTAACATTGAAGAATTATTCATCCTCAAGAATTTCCCCTATTTCCTTTGCCCTTTTGTTGATTTCCAGCTTTATTTTCATCCCAGGTCTGTGTGACCTCTATGTGTTTGCCTTTACTCAGAGTACTAATGTGTGGTCTGTTTTTAAATTTGAGTCATGTGAACTTGAAAAGAGTGTGAATATTTTGCTTTTGGATGGAGAACTCTAAAAATGTCTATTAGCTCTCATCACCTAATTGTAGCATATAGTTCTGTAGCCTCCTTGTTGAGCTGGCTCCGTGCTCTTTCTCCAAGGGCAGCGTGTTACAGTCACCCGGGATTGTTGAGCCTGTGGTTTCTTTTCTCGTCTCTTGAAGTATTTGGCTGACGAATTTTGTGGGTCTCTTTTTGTTGCAATCATCATCACGAAAACATTTGCTTTCTACTTGAGACCTTGGTATCAGCTCATTTACCCCCTCTGTACTTGCTCCCCCCTCTCTCATGAACCGTTGATAATTTATAAATTGTTTCCAATTTCTATCCATACCAGTGTAAATCCTCTGGTCTGGGGTGTGTGTGGGAGGAAGCATTTAGGAACTTGAGGAAAGTTGTATGCTTCACTGTTGCTATACTGCACCCTGACTAGCTCATTTCCTTCCCGTGACCCATATCTGTATGGGGATGTCAGTTGCATACAGATGGACTTTGGGTCTCCAAACCGCACTCCCCCTCATTCACAATGATATGCTTTTGTTCTTTGATGCTTGATACTTGACCCTATTGGCACCTCATGATCACACAGGCTGGTGTGTTTCTTCCATGTGGACTTTGTTTCTCAGCTTGATGGCTACTTGTTTACCTTTAAGACTTTAAGACCCAAGGCGCTATATCTTTTGATAGCCAGGCACCATAAATTTTATTTCTTTTTCTTATGAACACATATTTCTAAAGCGATTGTATTGGGAAGGTGAGCATACAAGGGTAAGACTTTTTGTTCTTTGATTCCTGATGTCTGATCCCTTTGGCATCTCATGATCACACAGGCTGCTGTGCTTCTTCCAAATAACCCATCTTTTCTGATGATTTTCTCAGCATACAGATTAAATAAGTATGGTGAGAGAATATAACCATTACACGTTTCTTGATTTTAAATCTTGCAGTACTCCCTTAGTTTACTTGTACAACTCTCTCTTGATTCATGCATAATTTCTGAATGAGTACAAAATAGTGTTACAGAATTTCTATTCTTATTAAAGTTATCCACAGTTTATTATGGTCCACAATATTGAATGCCTTTGCAAAGTCAATGAAATTCAAATAGATATCTTTCTGGTATTCTGGTATTCTCTGTTTTGAGCCAAGATCCATCTGACATCAGCAATGATATACCTTGTCCTAAGTCCTCTTCTGAATCTGGCTTGAACTTCTGACTGTTCCTCGTCAATATGTTGCTGTAAGCATTGTTGGATGATCTTAAATTTTACTTGTGTGCTGTATCAATGATATAATTGTATATTTTGAACACTCATTGAGTCACTTTTCTTTGCAATAGGCACAAATATGGATCTGTTCCAGTTAGCTGGCCAGGTAGCTGTCTTCCAAATTTCCTTGAATAGACAAGTGAGAGCCTTCAGTGCAACTGCAGCTTTCTGAAGTATTTCAGTGGGCGTTCCAGCAATACCTGGAGTCTTATTTTTGCTTAATGCACTCATTACTGCTTGAACTTCTTCCTTTGGCACCATTCATTTCTGATCATATCCTACCCCCTGAAATGGACTCTGGACTAGTTCTTCTCATGACCCAGGGTACTCCTTCCATCTTCTTTTGATGCTTCTTGCATCATTCAATATCTTGCCCATATTTTGCTCAAAATTGCAATTTGAGGATCGACTTTTTCTTGAGTTCTTTCAGTTTCCATTATGCTGAGAGTATTTTTCTCTTTTGGTCTTCTAATTCTAAGTCCTTGGCATATTTCCTTATAATATTTGTCTATGTCTTTTTGAACTGACATTTGAAATTTTCAGCCAAGTCCCTGCTTTCATTCTCTCTTCCATTTGCTTTAGCCATTCTATTATTAAGAGCAAGTCTCAGAATGTCTGCTGAGATCTCCTGGAAACTTTTTTTTCTTGTCTTTTAATTCTTTCTTCATGAATGATGATCCTGATGCCCCCCCCCCACCAAGGCTCATCAGGTCTTGTAATTAACATTCAATGCATCAAAGCTGCTTTTGAGATGTTCTTACAATTCAGGCGGGATCGACTCAGGTGGTTCCTTTGGTTCCTGTGGAGTTGTTTTCATTTTCTTCAACTTTATCCTGAACTTACATATGATCAATTGATGATCTGTTCCACAGTTAATCCCTGGTGTGGTTTTAGTTTCTGATATTGAACTTCTCTGTTTTACATATGTAGTCACTTTGATTTCTGTGTATTCCATCTGGGGAATATCATGTGTATATTCACCTTTTGTGTTGTGAAGAGGGTATTTGCTATGAACAAGCCATTCATTTTGCAAAATTCTATCACACTATCTCCAATTTCATTTCTATCACCAAGCCTATTTTCCAACTACTAATCCTTCCTCTTTGTTTCCAACTTTTGCATCCCAATCACCAATAACTATAAATGCATCTTGATTCCATGTTTGATCAATTCCCAACTGACATTGCTCATGCAATTCTTCAATTTCTTCTTCACTATCTTTGTGGTTGGTGCATAATAATTTTATTGATTTTCTTAAAGGTGGATAGATATAGTTTGATCATAGGTAGCATTTTATTTCATGATGGATTTAATAATATCCTTTCTGACAATGAATGTCACACCATTCCAATTGATTGTTTTATTTTGACATAATTTTCTCATTAAAAATTACCAATACGAGTCAATTTCAGCACACTAATGCCCAGGATATCGATCTTCATGTGTTCCATTTGATCACTTCTAGTTTTCCTAAATTGATAGTTCGCACATGCCAAGGTACAATCATTTGAAGCTTTTTTCCCCAGCTGCTTCTCTTTACCTTGAGCTGTGTCCCATCATTAAGTGAAGGACCAGAAGGTTCAAATTCCACAGTTTTACAGGACTCACATCACCATGCTTGACACCTCTTCAAAGAATCAGCTGCTCTTCTTTTCCTGTGTTTCCAGATATGAGGGGCCCATTTGTATCTATATAGCTTCATCTTTATATTGTATAAGATGTGTCAAATGTTTCAGCTAAGATTTGGTCCAAGAAAAACTCACCCTAAAGTTCAATGGAAAGAGGCAACCAATGAATGATAATGTCCCTACACTGAAAATACAGACAACTAGTGGATGAAATGATAACAATTACATTTCCTGTACATAGGACCATGACTATGCTTTTATGTCACTTTTTCCATTAAAAAATCAAAGTCAAAGTGCTTTCCAATGTTTTTAAACAGTATGCATTAAAGGTGGAAAATATCTTGTATTTAGTTTAGTGTTTCAAAGTCTCTTAAAGCCAAGGAATACGCTTATGTTTAAATATTTGGTTCTCAAAACAGCGCAAGGGATTTTAAAAAGTTCAGCTGAGAATTTAAGTCTTTAAAATGAATCAAAGTGAATGCAGGAGCAGTTGTTCTTATTAGGGATCCTGAAGGTTTCAATTCATTTAGAAGTCAGATGAACTTTGTCAGTACTCATTGGTGAGCTCCCCTATATGAACCCCAGACTTGAGGAAAATTATAACATTGCATCCTCCACCTACTCCTCACTATCCTTATTTCTCTATCTTTCTACCACTGCCTCTTGTTTGCCTTTGTAAAGCACTAGCCTCCTGCCAATCCTACCTAAGTTAACCCAACTCATCCTTTAGACAGTTGATGTCCCTTCTCTGTATTTGTGAAGTCTTTGCAGAGAGAAAACTTAAGCATTTTCCAGATTTTGAACTAATTTCACACATAACTCTTACACAAGGATCAATTCCATTATGGTATCCCTTACTTTGGTCTTGTCAAGTATTTATACAAAACCTTTACACTTGGCCTTAACTCTGGGATGTCAGGATATAGCTCCTTAATGACACTGTGAACATGAGGTGACATTGTTTTAAGCACTCGAGTGCTGTTTGGGTAAGATTAAATGTAAATTTGGTAGCAAGGCATGTGAAGAAAGTCCCGTTTTAAATTTGCATGCTGTATAATCAAATATATTCTATAGGACTGTGTTCTAAATGACCCTATAGGACTGGGGAGAAGAGCCCCTGTGCGATTCAGAGACTTTAAGTATTCATGGATGTTCAAAGCTGCTTCTTTCTCTCTCAAGGGGCTCATAGTTTCAAACTGCTAACCACAGTTAGCTGTCAAATGCGTCACCACTATGTCCTCAGGGCTGCTGTTAACATATTTTACAGTGAGGTGAATACTAGATATCTCTTGGGTATTCTAGTCCTGATTCCTATACCTAAGCATAGGTTCTTTCAAAATTAGGATAACTTCCAATAATTTGTATTATTGAGGTCACTGGGTTGGTTCAATCACATAGAACTCATCCATATGGAATCTTCCTAGTAGAGCTGCCAACAAATGACAAATTGAAAGATTTAATTTTATCTCCCCATTGCAAGGAGCCCTAGTTACTCTGTCAATTAGCTGTTGGGCTGCTCCTGGTAAGGTTGGCAATTCGACCCCACTAGCACTCTAGACGCCATTTATCAGAAAATACTGCCATCTATGTAGAAGACCTTACTTCAGTCTCTTATACACCCATTGCATAACCTGCAAGCGAGGGCATTGAGAGCTTTTTCATTTGTAAAATTGAATATTGTAATCTTAGCCTTACCTAATTCTTAAAATTGTGTGGAGGCGAAAAATGAAACATCTGCTTAAAAAAGGCAACAAACAATATAAAATATTAACTATTTCTTATAAAATTCATTATCATTCCCCCCAAGGTTTTATACAATGTTTACTAATAAAAATGTACTTACGTGAAACATTTTTCTTGTTTTCCCAACATAAACATTTGAAACTAGTTCTTAATTTGAAAGTTGCATCTTTTCCTTCATTTGAGGAAAAAAAAATCCTCTCCTGGGTTTCCAGTAGAACTAAAATATGTTCAACTTGCCTTTGGTTCAAATGATCGACAAAAGCCCTTCAAATTATGTCATTTTTATGCCAACACTCTCTGTGTGTAGCGGTTGTAGAATATAGCATATGTGAACAATTCCTGGGCCACAAAGAAGAATCAGGACAGCACATTTTCTGCTTCGCCTCTAGGAAGATGAAAAATATCTTTAACATGTTTTTGCTGAGCAGAATTGTACTCCTGTTTACCAAAATTCATTTAACAATATATCATATGCATGTATTGTGTGTATTTCTATTAAAACAGGAATGATACAAAGTGAATGTTTCAGAAGAAAATTGATGGTGATAATAATTACTACAACTAGCATTTATAGGGTTCCTATCCATGCACTTATTAGGAGCCTTGGTGGTAGAGCTGATTATGATCCTCAGGAGAGCAGTTTGAAACTACCAGCTGCTCCACAGGAGAAATACGAGGCTCTTTATTCCTAAGAAGAGGTACAGTCTTGGGAACCCATGGGGGCGGGTCTACCCCATCTTACCGGATCACTGGGATTTGGAAGCTATGTGGTGGTAAATTTCTGAAAGGACCTATAGAATGGGCCTTGCACTAAGCGCTTTATATTTATTCACTAGCTTACTCCACTAAAATGACTCTATGAGATTGGAAATACTCATTTACAGATGAGAAAATTGAGTCACAAAGAGATTAGGCAAATTGTCCAATGCAGCAGTTATGAAGTGGTTCATTCAGGATGTGATTTTAGCAGTGTGACTTTAGCCGTCAAGTATTTAACTACTAGACTATTTTCCGGGGACATAAGTAATTCGGGAAATATAGAGAAACATCATAATTTTCTAAAAAATGGTAAGCCACAGTCATTAAACATTCTTAAGAGCTGTAAAAATGTCCACCTGGTTAAAATTATCAATGGTTACTTCTTTTGAATCGAGTGAATTAATCTATTTTCAGTCTCTAACAACCACCAAATTAGAAGAATATAGTTAATTTACAAAGTGTAACAGGTCTAAAATCAAAATTTTAAAAAAGATAAATGAAATTAACTTCTTAAAATTTGTGGTGGTCATGTGCTTATGTCAATTTCATGATTGAGATGTAGGGTGGAGTCTAGCATGTTATCTGGAGATAGCCATTGAGTAGCCAATGAGGCCTCTGTGTGGCCATGGCTTTCTCCAGAGACTTCTGGGAAATCTCGTGATATTTCCCTCGTGGAAGATGAGAAACTATCTCCCTAGTTGTTGAGAGTTAGTCTCAATGACCTACAGACAAGACAAGATGGCAGCGTCCGAGGAGCTAAAGGAGCCAGAGAAGTCACATGGCCTTACCCTGATGGCACCAGACCTCTGAAGCTGGAGAAGGCATGTGGAGACCCCTGCCAGTGCTGAGTTGTTTCTACCACCACCAGATGCTGTTGACGGACCCTGCGCCCTGGAAGCAAGGAGCCATGGGGAGACCCCGCCAGTGCTGGAACTCTGTACTCACTGGCCTGTGACTTTGTGAGTTGGAAGGAGACTTTATAGAGTCGTATCGGGCACATGGGCTAATATCGGACTTATGACTTTGGACTGGACTGAGTTGGGATGCTTTCTTAATGTCCTATTCCTCTTGTCTATAAACCGTACCCATATGCGTGTCTATGAGTTTTTTCTCTAGTCTACCAGGACTAACACAAATTGAAGCTGTCATTTTTGAGAATAAATGTCCCCCAAACAAAATTTACTTTTATTTTTTAAATGATCTCTCAACTAATGAGGGGTGGGGCATTTTTAAAAAGCTTAAGTAGGCAGTCATCTCAGTCACTGAAATAATGTGCTAAATTTCACTTGTAAAATTTACACAGAGCACCTCTATCCAAGTATACAAAGCAGTCAAGGTTAGCAGAATTTTAAAAACAGGAAAAGAAATGGTGATGCAGTGGCTGGACTTATGAATAAAATGGTAAAACTAAAACAGGAAAGCTACTAAATTGTCTCAAACATTTTCCATTTGAGAGACAAAAAGCTAGTCACTGCGCATCTTTTCACCCACACAATATTTACAGTAACTCTTCTGTTAGTCTTCACAAAGTTACAAACCACCACCAGGTCATTGTTCATACGCAGGAGTCCATTGCTGCGGCTACCGTGCACATCCCCCTCAAGGGTCTTGCTCTGTTTCTCTGCCCTTCTATTTTACCAAACATGTTGTCCTTCTCCAGGGACTGGTGTCTCCTGACATGTCCAAAGTATGTGGGTCGAAGTCTCACCACACTTACTTCTAAGGAAAATTCTGGCTGCGATTCTTCCAAGACAGATTTGTTTGTTCTTTTTTCAGTCATGGTACTTTCAATACTCTTTGCTAACATCATAATTCAGATGCATTGATTCTTCTTCAGGCATTCTTAGGCAATGTCCAACTTTCACATGCATAAGAGACAACTGAAAATCCCATGGCTGGGAGCTGGTGCACTTTAGTCTTCAAAGGAGCAGACTTGCTGTTCAACACTTTAAGAGGTCTTTTGCAGCAGATTGACCCAATGCGATGTGTTATTTAATCTTTGGACTGCTGCCTCCAGGATTGCTTGCGGATCCAAGCAACATGAACTTGAGAACTTCAATCATTTATCTGTTTATAATGCTACATACTGCTCTACTTGGGGGGAATTTGTTTTTCATTACAGCGAATTGTAGTTCATATTGAAGGCTGCAATTGTTTTCTATTTTATAAATACTAAAATCGAGGTTTACAATATTGTCAGTGTAGAATTAAAAAATGGGTGTTATGACTCTTTCAAATATACTGCACATCATGTATAGCTAGTAAATCTAATAGCCAAAATGAAACAAATTAGAAAAATTTGATCTCATACTTAAAATTTTGAGAAGTTTTCTAACTTCACATTGCTCATATTTCATTTCCTCCCTTCATGCAGTCCCTGAAAATCTTTATGAGTAGTGTCTCTACTGACTTCAAATTTTGGGTGGTTATAGTTGTCCTTAATTGTGCACTGTGCAACAGCCCACCGGGTTGGCAGTTCAAATCCAGCAGCAACTGTCCAGGAGCAAGACTGGGCCTCCTATTTCCACCAGGGCAGTGATACGCCCCCCACCCCCCAAAAAATTGTGCACTGTGCATTTTACTAGGTGCCCAATGGACATAAAAATTTTAAAAGATCTCCACAATTCTACAGATGTAGCTCTTTTTGTAAATGAAAAAAAAAATAAAATTTTGAAAGGCTAAGGAATACAGAGGTTGATGACTCAGAGAAAGAAATTCAAGGTCAGTACAGCTCTTGAAGTGACAGCATTGCTATGATACCACAGTGTTTTTTCAAACTATAAATTTCCTTTCCCTGATCACCCATAAAAGGTATCTTTGCAATATCCAATAATCAAAGAACATCCAAATACACTTCCCCCATTTAATTCTAGTATTTCTCTGAGGAACAGAGTATAATCATTCATATCCTGTTGGAAAAATAGGGAAAACAAGCATTTTTAAAGTGACTATGGCTGTTTTTCTATCATGCAATGTTGTCAACCTTTTGGTAATGAAACTTTCTCAAACCCTACATATGCTTAAATCTTGCTTCACCCCCTTGTTAAGAGGTACACAGTGTCCAGACTTACCAACATCTGATTTACACACAAGGTGTAGCTACTAACTCATTCCAATTCTTTCTTGAGCACAGAGACACAGTGCATGGGATGGAGCTTAGTGGTGTCCAACCTTGCAGGCAACTCATTCCATAATAGGCTATATCCACCCTGACACTGTGGCCCCCACTTTGACCCTCTCTCAGGAGACAGAGGTGGCACGCGGAGCAAACAGGCTGTGCAGGTGAGGGTCCCTGTCAAGGGCAAGGAGATCAGAGGCTGCAGAGATTCTGACAGAGGCCTCAGGAGCTCCCGTCTCAGCCCGCACTTACAGCAGTTGCATCATAGGCCTGCACAGTACAACAGGAAGGAGAACCTTGGCACTAGAGGAACAAGATCTTACCTACTTAAAAATTCAAGTTGACGACAGACTTTGGAACAGTGATTGTTCTTAATTTGGGCAATGTATGTGTGTGTCACTAACTTCATGAGCGAGCCCTTTATTATAGGGTTCAGATATTGGAAATTCTTCCTGCCAATTATTAGCATGTGTTCAATTAGCCATCTAGTCCACAGAGTTCTTTCAGAAGAGATACTCCACCATTAAGAAACTCATGAACTGTAGCAAATGTTTTTTAATTGACTAGTTGAGAGGTAGGTGGGATTTTTTATTCAAGTGCAAATTTTACCATTTCCTACCTGTATTGGCCACTCTCAAGAGTTTCACCCTGACTTTCCTGGCTCAATGGCAGTCAGCGGGTGAGCTCATATAGCTATTTCGAAGATGAAGTGAGACAATGTCTGCCAATCACCCAACTACAGAAGATTCCTTAATACACATTTAGTTTGATTCCTCTGTTTTAGAACTTTAAAAAAACATTGAGGAGATGGCGTTTAAAATACACAAAGAATTCTACTCCCTCCCCCAAATAGTCCTACATACATTTATATTTCATACCAATTAGAGAACACATTCTCTCTTATCTGCCTCACTCATAGGAATTAGCCCAAATTAATGCACTATACTAGGATTAAAGACATTAGTAAAGGTGAGGGAGGCTACATTTCGATGAATATTGGCTTTAGTATTCACATAAAATTTTACTTACTACAGATACAGGTTCTTAATCTAGAGAATTAACCAGTTTCTAGAATGAGTGGTTTGGTTACATTTGAAGGCTAAAAGATGGAGAATTATTCAATCCTTCTGTCAGAAATGCTCTGCTTTGTGCATGACAAATGATAAGAAACTGGGAATATTTAAAACTCATCTTGGGAACCAAGAAATTTGCATTTCATAGAAGGGATTTGAATGGCATTGGAACATAAGGTGCTGTAAACAATTGTAGGCAATGGCTTCCTTGGTTCACTGCCTAATACTATACTTATCACTGCTTGCAGTAGCAGTTCAGGAACGGGTCCATGTCACCTGCACTCTGTGCATCTTAGTGGGTTAGCCAAGAAACAAAACAGGCAAGCCATCATATCACAATCGTTCACTTTGCTTTTGAAAATAGATTTCATTGAAGTAGATTTCATTTCTTCCCTCTTCAGGACCATGGTATAACCAAGATTTTTCTCTCATCTGTTTTTAATCTTTGGCTAAATACATAGCTAGACTGGTTGTTTCCAACAGGTGTTCCTCTTACTAGTCTTACCTGTTACATCCAGATAGATTTCGACTTGCCATTGTTTTCAAAAGCTCGTCACATTCCTCCATGCCCTTCTCTTATGCAACCAACACTGACCACCTACTGTTGTCAGATGATGCACAGCCGGACAAGGCCTGAGATCACGGACTAGATGAGACAAATACGAAAGCCACTGCGAATTTGTTATGTGCTTTAAAAATGATAGGCTCCAATGCTACTGAGGGGAGAGCTTGTGGTGCCGGGGGACCAAGATAGTGAAACAATGAAGAAGAAATGAGTCTGAGCTAAAGGAAGCTGTGCAGAGTCTGGCAAAATCACAATGCAGAAATCGGTAGGTATTTTACTAAAAGTTTACTTGTCAGTCCCTCCATTAAGAACTAGGATGAGCACCTTAAGGTAGGCACTCTGATTTCTGAACTTCGCTGGAGATGTTCCACAGAAACGCTACAAAATGTACTTTCTAGTGTCTGATGAACACACTTTCCCTCAGAAGCCACTGTTTTTAAAACAACGTGACCTTCTTAACTGAGAGAGAATAATGTAGGTGTGGCTGTGAGCAGAGAGCTAGTAGCAATTTCTGTTGGGTTATTTCCATCCTATTTTACAAACCTACTAAGTGTCTTTCTAAGACTTATGCTATTTAGGTCAGCTAGGCAGAGTGTTAACCAATTTCAATTTTCCTCCTCTATGAATTACATGAACTCACCTAATCAGGCCTACATTTTTTGCTTAAAGTACTGCTGACATCTATTTTATTTTAGCTGTCACAAACATGTGAAATGTTTTTTTGTTTTTTTTTTAAATCTCTGGATTAGCAGTCAGCACCTTGCAGACTGTTTTCAGTAAGGTTTATTGAATGGGCAATGTCATAAGCACTGATTGTGATAGAGTTCTGTAATTAAACTCATGTTATCAGAAATGGATAATAAACTCATAACACAATGACTCTCAAAAAAGGTTAGGAATGCTTATGTGTATATATATATATATATATATATATATATATATAAATTGAGAATCTCATTTCCTATGGGTTTGGGTAGAGGATATCTTTTTAAAATTCTCAATGGGTGCCCCTCAAACTCTCTACTAAAACCTTAAGAATCAACAAAAAGGGTGAATGGTCACCTATATCCTTATGCTGTCTCATGGTCACATAAGATTTAAGACAAAATTAGCATGTGGTTTTACTTACTTTTATCCTACTTCAAAATCCCTCTCTAGTCTTCAGTTATCCAAATTCCTTCCCATCTTTCAAAGCTCACCTGGGCGCAGTCTTTTCAATCATTAACTTGCTACCATTTTCTCAAGTTGCTCTTTGCAGTTCCCTTATCATGCTTATTTTCTTTCAATGAATTTGCAACCTTGTACAGCACTTTCAGCTCAAGGACCTGTAGTTTCCTGATCAATCACGCACCTTTCTAGGTTTCCTGCCTTTGCACATTGTGTCCTCTTAGGCAGCATCCTCTACAGCTGCGTTGGGATATCCGTTGCACTGGCTACACAGAAACCACAGACAAAGTTCATGATTTAAAGGTTTATTAAGGAAGTCGACAGATTGCAATGCCAGTGAGAAATGTTCACCACACAGTTGTTTATTGAGACATGTCACAGCATTCAGGTCTGCTAGTAAATCCCCAAAGGGGCATGCCATCCTCCTTTAAGCCTCCATCAGAATGCATTCACAGTTCACGTTTCATGCGTGAGCAAACCCAGATACCTGAATTAAGTACCCAGCAGCACTCCGTTCCATAAACCAGTTTTCTGCACAAAAGCAATCCGCTCTCCTTGCTCTTTGGGTTGGGAAACCCACCACATGTTCTGGCTTCTGGTTCTGCTGCTGCTTCTCTGATGTTATCTATTTCTTCTGGATCCAGGCGTTTCACTGTGCAGGGATTTAGGTTCCACTCCTGGTTTTTGTTGGTAACAAGAACGTCTCTCCTGTTTCTCCTATCAGCGAATCTCACCAGTGTGTTTCCTACCTTCTTACCACACCCATTCAGGGAAAGATCCTTTGGTCTGAGTTAGAGACTTTGACTAGATGAGCCATAATAGATAATTCACTGCCCCTGCATATTTCATCAGGCTATAAGGGCCTTCTCCCCATTGTTGAATTCTTTTATCAGCAAAGTTGTCAAACCAATGTAAGTGTTCCAATAGTGCATTGCTTTTTCTCTCTGAAGAGACGACATATTCAGGGACACTTTTGACAACGATGTATACTTCCTCCACACTGAGCACAGTACTCAATAAGGTTGATAAGTGGAGGGATGAAAGCTTGGGATGCCAAAGTAAGTGGAAAAATACATGTATCCAAAATGGAAATAGCAGTTTGGCATTTTTTTTAAAAGGTTAGACATGGTCTTGGTGTGACTCAGCAACTCTACTCCTACGGTTATACCCAATCAAAACATCAAAACATATGGCCACAAAAACCTCCTGGTGGCATTATTCATAATAGCCCAATGACATTCAGCTGATAAAAGAAATGTGGTCAATTCACATTACTTATAAATAAAAAGGAAGAATGAATACATGCTATCACATGGATTAACTCTGAAGACATTATAAGTTAGAGAGACACAAACATCACATATTGTATTATCTTTTATATGGAATGTCCAGAAAATGAAAATCCTCGCAGAAGGTAGGCCAGTGACTGCTACAGGCTCAGAAGCCAGAAAGGACACTAACAGAGTGGGCACTAACTACTAGTGGTATGAGGTTTCTTTCTAGTAGTGATGGAAGTGTGGTAGAATTAAGATAGCATTTAAGGTTACACATCTTCATCAATTTATGAAGAATTATTCATTCGCAGACTTTGAAGAGTGAGTTTTGTAGTATAGGAATTATATTCCAGTAAAGCTGTTATCAAAAGATGGTTCTAGATGAAACCCTTTATCTTGTAGACAAGAAAACGAGGGTCCAAGATAGATAGATGACTTAGACAGAGGTTATTTAACTGGAAGGGGAACTAGGGAGAATTCAGACTAAAGATTCATCTCTGGTTTCTTTGTTGAATTTTAGTTTTCAAATTCAAATCCATCTCCAACTCCCCCCCTACCAAGTCTTTTTTTAACTGCTATTTACTGGAAAGTATATGAAGGGCTTCAAAAGGCTTGTGGAAAAATCCCATTAAATTTACCTTCCATTTTTGAAACCCCTTTACACTTTAAAAAGGAGGTAATGAAGTCTACCTTTCGCAGGAAGTACAATGACTATTACTGGATTTGAGAGACGAGTAGAGAACCATCTGAGAGAATAAACTATTAATAGTTAAGAGTTTTACTCTAAGAAACTGCAATATAAGAGGGGGCACAATGAAGACCATTTCTTCCCTTCAAGAGTGAAAAATAATCAAATTAGAAAGATACCACATATCTTTATAGACAATTGCCCTCAATAATTCAGAAAGATACCACACTTAAATCATAGGAACATGTCATCAGAAAACCAGTTTCTCCATTAAGGCCCAGTTTCTGTAGTCTTTGCCATAGCCAGTAGCAGATATTGGAGCAATTCTTGTGGTACTCACTCTTCAGGAGGTTTTCTGTAATAGTAAAACATTTTCTTTGAAGTTTTTTTCCCTGTTCACTAAATAGTAACTTTTGTTTTGTTTTGTTTTGTTTTTTAGGCATCACTGCCCTCTGGTGGGAGTGGGAGGCCCAGCCTTGTTCCTGGAGAGCTGCTGCTGGATTTGAACTGCCAAGCCAATGGGCCGCAGTCCCACACTCAACCACTACACCACCGGGGCTCAGCCTAAACAATAACTTTTATTGTGCAAAACACTGACATAGAACCTAGAACCAGAGGACATTAAAGTACTCATGTGGTCTGGCATTTCCCAAATGGTCCATGTGTATGAGAGGATGGCATCTGGAGAAAGTGTTAATTCTGGTTAAACATTTATTTAGTGAATACTTATGAGATTCCAAATTCTCTAGCATTTTCTGGAGCATGCTAATGCATACTTTGACTACAATTCACTCATTTCTTTTTCTATCTCCGTCCCCCTTACTCCTTGGTAAATAGGAAGAATTTGACTTCATCATATCTCAAAGGGTGACTGGCTTCATAAATATGTATGGCTGAAGAAAGCTAATTTTATCAATTAATAGATTTAGATTGAGTACCTACTACAAAGAGTTCTGCTTTTGTCTAAAACAAGGATGCTACTGTTTTGGGTCAGATAGTGCTTAATATAAAACCTCAAAAAAGCTAAAATGTTTCATTTCTTCAGTTAACTAACTATGTTTTTAACTGAGATTGTTCCCAGAACAAAACCATGTAAAAAAAATCTCTCTTTAGAAATAAACCATTCAGGTTAGGGATTATATATCGGCACAGATATTTCTAGGTAGTTCTTCCAGAGAAAAGGGAGAAAAGGATTTTACAAAGTTAAATTTTTTTTAAAAAAAGCTATGTTTTACCAGTTAAGAAATATAGACAGAATTCTCAGAGTGAGAAAAGTAGAAAATACCAGTTTAAACTCTTGGGAAATTCATTTCCATACAGCATATATTTTCACTCATTATCAACAAGAGGGAGTTCATATGAATCAAATTTTACCTGGAAAAAGTAATCAGCCAAACACAAGAAAAGAACCACACAGTGGTTAAGGCAGAAGAATGTTTTTAGAGAAACTGATTGTTAGATTTGTATAAGAGATGAAATGAGATATATAAATGTGACAGAAAAACCTCATCACAATCAAATCTGAAGTGCTGATGCACTCTGGAGTTTTGACTTTTGGAAGGCAGACCTTTCTGTAATAAGACACATGCCTACGACAATCTACCATTTGAAGTAATGAATTCAGGTCTCATTACGCAATTAAAACGACCTGTTTAAAAAAAAAAAAGGAATGCAGATAGTGATCACATCAAATGTTTTCATTGAGGAGTTGACACGACATTCATCATTTATCGTGATAGCCTCAGTAGTTTTCTGGTGTATGAGAGACAGAACTACAGGCCTTTTTGTATAGATTCCTGTATATCTTGTCCATACTGTTCTCAAAGAGGGGTCGGTGAGGTTTTCCTTTGTACGAGGTTCCTCTGTTGGACCAGTATTCACCATCATCCAAATGGGCAGTGCCATGTGGCCGTGGGAAGGAACTGTTGAAAAAAGACATAAAAGAGTTAAAAAAAAAAAACAAAAAACATGGTGAAGCTAGAGATAGTCCTATATAAGCCAAGTATTTCCTGGCTACTTGATGGGTCTGTGAAACTCTGCCTGAGCTCTGTGAAATTAAAGCAAAAGACCCGTCCCTTCAAAAAGTGATGCATTAAAGGACAAACAGTTTCCAAAACAGAGATAAGTATTCAGCATGGAAGACAGACACAGAATACAGAGAATACAGAGAATACAGAAGAATACAGAGAAGATCGGTATGTCATAGTGAGATAACAAAATGCAAATAGTCTAGTATAGTTAGAGAGGGAGGCAAAACTGATAGTGAATTCCAGCTCAAATCTTTATTAACTGTGTGACCTTAGACAATTTACTCA
This sequence comes from Nesogale talazaci, assembly GCA_004026705.1. Lineage (NCBI taxonomy): Eukaryota > Metazoa > Chordata > Mammalia > Afrosoricida > Tenrecidae > Nesogale > Nesogale talazaci. The sequence continues at coordinate 36,945 of PVJH01012726.1, forward strand.
ATTGCCCAAACATCAAGCTTCCGTCACTATATTTTTGGTATTGCTTCAAAACATACAATATGTGCTGGTCGGGCTGAGCCCTGGTGGCATAGCGGTTGTGTGTGGGACTGCGGCCCACAGGGCTGTAAGTTCAAATCCAGCAGCAACTCTCCAGGAGCAAGGCTGGGCTTCCTACTCCCAACAGGGCAGTGATGCCACAAAAAACAAAACAAAACAAACAAACAAAAAAGAATATATGCTGGTCAAGGGCTTACTTTGAACACCAAACCCAAAGTCCAAACACTGCCCTCAAGTCAATGCCTACTCAGAGAGACCCTATCAGATGCGGAAGAACTGCCCCTGTAGCTTTCCAAAAATGTAACTCTTTATAAGAGTTGAATGCTTCATACTTCTTCTGAGCAGTCACTGGTGGTTTCAAACTGCTGACCCATGATTAGCAGCCCACCTTATAATTTCTGTGCCTACAGGACACTAGACCTCAAATACAGAAGTTAAAAAATATGAAGATCTCAATTTTTTTAATTAAATCATTTTATTGGGGGGCTGAGTCACACAAAACTTACCTTCAGTTGAGCTTGATAGATGTCGAAACAGAGGGTTGGTGAATTTAATAATTTGCCTAGAATACTTGACTTGTAAAAGGCAAAATGGGGAAGGAAAATGTATCTGAACTTTAAAACTCATTCCAATGTGATAAGCAGTTCTCGGAATAGAAAATTAGGCTACAGAAGTCAACAGCAGAAAAGGGATACAATGGAGAAAGGTCTGGATTTGAAGTGATCATAGGAGCACAGAGGAAGCTTATGAAAGAAATAGATGAACATTAGGCAATTTGTGGTAGGATAGAAAAGAAAAGGCCAATTTTTCTAAACTCTTGATGGATAGATAACAAAGTTACAATGTTATTTTCATATGCAATATGTTCTAGGATAACATATTTAAGGTATTGATTTCTTCAAAGACCAAGTTGTGCTTTGTTCTACTCATTTTTAACATGATTGGCATATTGCAATAAATGATATGTCTGTTTTTGATTAAATCTCTCAGGTCTGTTAGAGATTATAAAGTTTGTGGCAGGTAAAATTGTATGTTCTGGCTATTAAATACCTCGTATATTCATTTCATATATTTTTAACTTCACTTAAAATAAATGACAATTTCTCATGTTGCTTCAGTATGAAATGAAGATCACTTGACACACAAGACATAGCCTACAACACAGAGTTTCTGCAGGAGTCTTCAGGAAAAGGACTGTGATGGGATCGAGAAAGCAGAAGCTCAAAGAGCATGCTCGAAGGCAAGATGCAACAGTAGCCAAAGAACTGGAAGGTCATGAGACTAGTAAAGCATTGTCTATGTGCCATTTGTAGTCAGAGATGAAAGCAACTTTAAGGATTGTGATATATATTCTACACTTTAAATTTATATTCTAAAAGTTAATAATATAATCAAAGTTTATCCTATATTAATTGTTTCCCATAATAGTGTTTCTAGTGTGTATAAATTTTGATTGAAAAACACATAGGAGAGTATTAAGCCCATGCTTTATGCTTCTCAGGCATTGAGTGGATGGATGGATGGATGGATAGTAGGGTTGGAAGAATATGTTCTCAGAATTCAAAACCGATTTTGAAGCATTTATATTATGGTTAGGCATCCTATGCTTTTAAGATACCAAAGAAAGGGAAATAAAATTAGACTAAAATTTTTTAGATTACAACAAATGTATGTAAAGACACACACACACTTTTAGGGCAGTCAAATACACTGAAATTTTCTCATAGATAACCACTCAGCTTTTTAACAGAATTTTTCATACACTGACATATAGAAATGACTTACTAAGTCAAAATTGCCCACAACCCCAGCAGACGAACCATGAGAACAGTCCCAGTACATGGCAGTGACCAGGCTCCTACCTGTACTCAGGGTCACTGTCATAGGCAGAGTCCCTGTAGAAGAGGCCTCTTTTCATTTCCAGCTCCTCTTCTTTCTCTGGGTCTCGCTCATCCTGAAAAATTGAAAGGTTTCATTTAATCATTATTTATTGCCTCCAAAATGACACTGCCCTTTCCATGGGAAATGCTCACCCCAGTACCCACTTAAAAGAAGTTTCATAAATGCTAGGATTCTTGAGGTAAAGACCCAAAGAGGAATTGTGGTTTTACAATTGGTAAGTAAAGATGAATACACCTGCTACTCACTTACATGGCTAATTTCCAAGCATGTTATGTGAAAATGGACCAGTTCTCCATGAGACCTTCCCCCCTGCAGCTGGAGGTCAGGGTGGTAGTCAGGGACTGTCTTTGCCTCTAGAAAAGCAGGGACACAGCATCCCAAGGACACACTCCAGGTCTTCCCTTGCTTTGCCCCCGCATCTTCTCACTCTATCATTTCTGGAGACTGGATGTGGTGGTGGCTGGCTCCTGGCTTTGGGAGAAGAGGCTGTCCAATCCCAAAGTCCCTGGCTCTCCCAACGTGTAGCCCAGCCAACCCCACCTACTAAGTCACACCCTCCCACTTGTGCTCTCCACCCAATCCTAACTAGAAACAGTTACCTTGCACAACCTTGCTCCCTTTCCCAAAATTCATGTTTCTCCTCCTCTTCACCTTAGCTTATTATAAGTACACTATATTTGTTTCCATTTTCAGAAATGTGAAATGTCAGGTAGCAAGTTGTTCATACTGAGGAATAGGAATACTAGTTTTACTCATAACTTTTGCTATTAGGGCTTATCAAAGATTAGGCAGCCAGGAGCTGTTTCTTGAGTCAATAAATGAGAATATAATCCTGTTTAAGATAAGTTGGCAGTATCTCACACATCATTACATAAACTTCAAAAGATTATACTTGCATCCCAAAACATATTTAGAAAAACTGTATAGCCTCCAGCATTCTAACACAGCTATGACTGACTGAGGAAATAACTTAGAATTATTACTCATAAAGCAAAATGTACTGTTACAAGAGGAAAAATGAAAGGCAAGGTAGTTAGAACTAAAATGGATATTTCTGCTTCTACAGGTACTTCATTCTTAGCTTCTGAATTAAGATATAAGAACTGTGAATGGAGATAGTTATGTAAACAATATCAGCTATGTTAAATATGTTCATATGAATGATAATTTTATATACTTTAATCTCTTTCAAATACTAGCCAATACTCATGTTTCTAAGCCAAACAAGAACAGGAATAGAAAGAATTGATTTCAAAGGAACTAGTAAATGCAAATTAATTGCTATAAGGGTCATTGTTACCAATGGATTTATTCACAGAATGTAAGAAATCATCTGAACAAAGATTATGGAGAAAAATGATTTAAAAATTTTGCTGACAGCATGAAGCTGGGAAGAGAGCATTCAATTAAGAAATGGGACCAATAAATAAGACAGTAAGTATAATAGTCACTGAAAATGTACAAATTTAGTAGTGTTAAAGCTTCTGGGTTAACTGAACATATTACTATAAAGTATCTGTTTACTTTTATTTATGCTTTCATGTCTTAACCCTACTGTTAATATAGCTAGAACAGCCTTTTTTACTTAGTGCTTAGATGGTATGTATTACCATTATTTTCAAGCTTTTATTATTATTTAGATTTTAGATCAGCGATTCTCAACCTGTGGGTAACAGCCCCTTGGGGGGAGGGTCGAATGATTCATAACAGTAGCACAATTATAGTGATGAAGTAGCAGTGAAAATAGTTTTATGGTTGGGGGGGGGGTCACCACAACACGCGGAACTGTATTAAAGGTTTGCGGCATTAGGAAGGTTGAGAACCACTGTTTTAGATCCTTTTCCTGAATATCATTTAGTAGCTGTTGCTGCTACCTGCCCTCTGGGAGGTTCTGACTCCTAGAGACCCTAGTGTAACAGCATGGCACAATGGGCTTCTACCAGCCTTACATTCTTTCCTGTGTGAGCCCATGGTTGTATCCACTGTGTCATTCCACCTCACTGAGGGTCTTGTTTTCTTCTTTGTTTTAAACCAGAGTGTTGTGGGCTCGTACAACTCATCACAGTCCGTCCATCCATCCATCCATCCATCGGGTTAAGCATATTTGAACATTTGTTACCATCTTCTTCTTAAAGGAATTCCTTCTACTTGAGTCCTTGGTATCAGCTCATTTTTCCCTCCCTCCCCATTCCCTTCTTTATGAACCATTAATAATTTAGAAATCATTTTGTCATGTCTTACACTTCACCCATTTTACAGTTGTCTGTTCCTCAAGGAAGGGGTTTTAGGTAGATCTGTCATGGGTTCCCCCTTTCTACCTCACCTTCCCCTTATCATCTTAGTATCACTCCTTTCATTATTGGTAATGTCCTGGACTCCCTGTGCTTCCAATTCTTATTGGTACCAATGCACATCCTTGGGTCTAGCCTGATTTGTAAGATAGAATTGGGATTATGATAGTGGAGGGGGAGGAAGCATTAAAGAACTAGAGGAGAGTTGTGTTTTATCAGTGCTATACTGCACATTGACTGACTTGTCTCCTCCCAGCGACAAGGGGATGTCCAGTTGCCTACAGATGGGCTTTGGATTTCCACTCGGCACACCCCCTCAATTCATAATGATAGAATTTTTTTTGTTTGTTGTCTGTTACCTGATCCCATTGATACTTTGTGATCACACAGGCTGGCGTGCTTCCTCCATGTGGGTTTTGTTGATTCAAGGGTCTTGTTTCTTGATGACCCTATTTGACCAAGCATGATGTTTATCCAGGTACCTGGTCTGATTGTCCTTCATGATCCATCCAAAATATGCGAGATGAAGATTCTCTGTAGTCTACAGAGGATGCAATTTTTCTTCCAGGGCACATTTTCCCCCCTGACATTTCATGGCATATCGAATAGTCTTTGCCGTTACATAATCCAAATGCATCGATTCTTCTGCAGTCTTAGTTATTGTCCAGCTCTCTCCTGCAGATGAAGCATCTGAAAAGACTACAGCTTGGCTCGGGCACACCGTGTCCTTCAAGCACCGTGTCTGCCTTCTAATACTTTACAGAACCTCTCTGCAGCAGATCTGCTCACCATAAAATGTTCTTGAATTTCTTGACTGCCCTCCCAGTGTTATTGATTTTGGATCCAAATAAATGAAACGACATACTTGACAACCTCAATATTTTCTCCATTTATCAACAGGCCACTTATTGACTCAGTTGTGGGGAATTTTGTTTTACGTTGTAAGGTAATCTATACTGCTTGATGTTGCATATAGTTGGAGGTTGCTTACTTTGCTCCAATCTGATAAACCAGCTAGGTAGAGCATTTACTCTCCTCACATTACAAAACTATAATTTCCTGTAAGTGTAAGACAGGCAAGGCAGAGAGAAATGTAAGAAATCAAAAACTGTAATATTGTCTCAAATGTCAGAAACAGAATATAATGCAAGAACCGAGTAGAGTAACCCAGTGCTGTGCAGGTGCCTGTGAATCACAGTGGATGTGCAGGGCAGGACCGAGCGGTGCTTGAGGGGTGTCAAAGTCATAAATCTTTACAAGAAGCAGTATGCCACTTCTTTCCCCCAGAGAAGCTGTGAAGTTCAGAATGCCAACCTTTCACAGTTGCAGCCCAGTGCTGAACACACTGCTGCCAGGGCTCTTCTGAGTAGACTTAGACATACTTCACATACTCATTTTGACATTTTTTCCAAAGTTATAAAATCCAGGATTATATAGTATGCAAAATCAGATGTCAACATAAACATTTTTTGTGTAATCTTGTTACTAACAGTTTTGAAAATTAAATTTTGATCAGAATTACAGGATTATGCTAAAGGTTTATTTAGGGATCTTATATATAAGCATGCTGATTAAACAAACCCCAATTACAAATTAGAAAACTATTTCATAAAGTTCCTTTTGGGCAATTACTAGCCTATCCTTTGAGAATGGAAATATAACTAAGACATGGTTTATGCTATGAAATTCTAAGGGCTACATGAAGTAAAAGGAAGAATTATTAAGAAATAGAGTAAGGAACCAACATTAGGAAGAATTTTCTAATTGATGAAGCACTTTATAAATGAAATTGGTGTCTTGAAAAAATGCCTTAAGTTGCTATCTGGAGAGAAAGATCACATTTACTAACATTATTTAAGAAAACACAATTGCTAACATTCCTGAAGAATACTGTTGCCCATCTATAGCAGGGATGTCAAGAATCATTCTGAAAAACAAAAAGAATTTTAGGTCCTTCAATGATTATTCCTTTCAAATCTTAAATTCGTTTTGTGATAATTCATATTTTTCTATGATGTTTCAGGATGTTGTGGGGGAAATTCCATGATCTTTTCTTTTCTCCATGATTTCTTTAAATATTTTATTGTGAATTGAATGAAGGTTTACAGAGATCATCAGATGTGATCTGAAGGTTCACAAAACTTTTTCTTCATCTCAATTCACTGTAGTCTCCTTAATGCAACACCACTTATCTCACCTCCTCCCTGTGTCCTGTCTTCATTCCTCTTTCACTTTCAATCTTTTGTGAACACTTGCCCTTGGACAATGCTGCCTCCTTGATCTCACCCAGTGCATTAGCATAGTGTATGTTTACCCCATTAATGTTATTGGCTCCCCTTGGAGACCTGTCAATTGTTGTGAAAAAAAGAGGGTAAATTCAAGTTCAGACCTAAGAAATTATAGTCTTGTTCCTTAGAATATAGTCTAGTTTCTCTGGTCTCATAGTTGTTCAATGAACCTTCTTCTTTTTTAAACTTTTAATGGTGAATTGGGGGAAGGTTTTGCAAGCAATCAGTTTTATGTTCGACAACTTGTCATACCTCCTAAAGGCTTACTCTGTTTTCCATCAATTTCTGCCCATCTTTTCTGATATTGTCTTTCCCTTATACATGTCTCTTATAAGAGTCTTCATGTGGATTTTGTTTTAAAGGTCAAATAACATCAAAGAGGCAAAAAACCACCACAGCTAAAACTATTAGCTGTGGGTCAAAAGTAAGCATTTGGGTAGATTTATCATGATTGTTTGTGCCAGAAGACACACTTCTGGGAGATGAAGAAATGAGTTACCTCTTATTCCTGACTAACATTTACAAGACAAAAATTGAAAATTAACAAAATAACTAACATTTATGGTATTCCTTTAATGTATCCAGAACTGACCTGGTATTTTTCCTATGGATCTCATCAAAGCTTTCTACAATCTTATTAAAAAGGAACTGTTACTCAGAAAAATTAAATTGTTCAAAGTTACAGTTTAAAAAAGACAGCTGAAATTTAAACCTATAAACTTGTACATCTCAGAAACCCTATATATGGCTATTATGAGTTGGAATCAACATGCTAACATTGCATTTTGGTCTAGTTTAAGTCCATTTATAGTACACTGTACTACCTCTTGGAATACAAATAAGCTGGCCTATGGAATAAAAACTTTTACCCAAAGACATGAGTTAAATATTTCACTGAAGGAAATTTTGCACAAACTCTTTACAGATAATAGCAATTCCATTTTTATTACAGCATTATAGTGACTTGAATAAAGTATGGCCCGAAAGTAACTTTTTTGTGCTACCTAGAATTTTTTCTATAAAATATGATTAATAAAATAGCACATTACTAGAAGAAGGCTTACATTCCTGAAACGGCACTCATGTAAATGCTCTCTTAAGGTTCTTTTTATCATAGTTTTATTTGAGCATTATGTTACTTATGTAACTGGAATCATAATGAGAATATATCCGAGAAAAGGAAAGTGATCTCTCCAGACTATAGACTATAGCGAGATCAGAGTAGTTACAGGGTCTAACACAAAGGCAGAGTTAAAAGGTCGAAAATTCAGTAACACTATAAAACTTCCATCTGTTATCCACAAACAAATGAAATGACCAAATGTAGAAATCCTATCAGCTGCCTTCTTGCTTTGAGTTTTTAAGCAGTATTTATAAAGCATGTCTACAAGGATAAAAATTAAAATGGGTTGTGATCACTAGTTCTAATTTGGATTATAATCCTGGATCTATGATTTCGGTTTCCTAATTAAGTTTAGGATGAGGTACTCAAAGTCACATAGATAGGAATTTGCAGTTAGTTTCAAATTCAGGCTTTTAAAATTCTTTAACCTAGATAGCATTACACATTTAATAGAGGAAAAAATTTAAAGGGAAGACCACTTAGAGAACAACTTAATGGTAACTTTTGACAAATGGATAAGAGTGAACTACAGTTAAGATTAAGAAATTCTGAGGGAGTGGGCAATAGTCTTAGAGGCCCCTACACTTTCATGAGCTTTATTCAGTTATGAGACTTCCAAGGTGAAGGTGTAAGAAAGATGGCCTTCCGGTCTCAGGAAGGGAGGATCTCTGGGAGGGAGTTGACCGGGGCTGTGGGTGGGGGTTGGAGATATAGAAGTAAACCTTATGAATTATACCCAGAGGCTTTTGCGTAACACAGGTCTACTCTATTTTTCTTGGTAAGAAGTCTCTATAGTGTCATCTCTTTTATTTTATTTACTCTAAGCTCAAAGGTGATAGGGACCAAACACTGGGGAAATGTTTCTCTAATCAGATCAGAGCTATGGCTTGAGTAAGGGTGAGGACATGCTAGGGTGATGCATCCCACACGAATCCTGCCTAATTACATAATGAATGTAGCATGATCCTCCTAATAGAACCTAAGCCTGACTCATTAACCACAAGCAGGAGTCTGTATAACCCATTGAAAAACAGAGGATAAGTACATCAGATGGCAAAATAAGAGGTTAACCGCATAACTAGGAAAATCACACAGCCTGGCCAATTTACACGTATTCCAGAGGCATGTCAGTCCATAACATGTCAGATTTCTACTTTATACCATGCAAAAATTAACTGTAAGTAGATCAAGGAACTAAATGCAATTGCTAAAATTAAAAAACAATCTTAGAATACTACTTTGGAATTATTATTGATTTTAATAAAATGCATGTATGGAGCATATAACATACACAAGAGGCCAGCATTCGGAGTATAAGTTTTTAAAGAAGAAATATCAAAAGTTCTTTTTTTAAGCTTTAAGGCTTCTTTCTCTTTTAAAGCATCAATATATTTCTCACACTGAGAGTCAGTCACAGAAGCAAATCCTAGCTAGACAAAGACTAAAGATAGAAATCTTAGAGCTAAAAACATACAATCCTTAGAAGAAAATATAGGGGGAGATAGTCATGGTATTCCATTAGTCAACTGTTTCTTAGATATGACCCCTAAAGTACCTGCAACCCAAGAACAGACAGTGTTTCATCATATATAAATTATATGTATATATAAAACAAAAAGGATAGCGAGAAAAAAGAAAATCTAAGTAATAGCACATATTTTTCAATTATTTAGCTCATAAGGGGCCATTATCTGAAATTTATACAGAGCCTTTATAATAAAATGAAATACAAATAGTACAATTAAAAATGAACAAAGGCCTCCTACTCCCACCAGAGTAGTGATGCCAAAAAAAAATGAACAAAGGCTCTAAATAGAACACTTCTAAAGAAGATATATACATTTCATGTTTTAAGTTTAAGAAGTGATCAAAATCAATAACTTGAGAAATACAAACCAAAATCAAAATGTGTTATCATGTAACATTACTGTAATGGTTATAATTTTTTGAAAAAGAAGCTATCAACACACTTTGGCAACCACCTGAGAATTGGAAATCTGATACATCTTTTGTATAAACAAAGAAGGGGGCAGTATCTTGAGTACCAATCTGGAGTTCCCTCCCAGTGGTACAGATTGTTTTGTTTTGAAATGTTCAGTTGTATGTTAAAATCCTAGCTCCCTGAACATGCAAATATGAGCCTGTTTGAGGTTTATGGAATGTAAATTAGAAAAACAAATGCATTACAACCTCATCTAAGAGAATAAAACACCTAGAAATTTATTTAATTAGGGGTGTGAAGGATTTGATCAAAAGACTGAAATAAACAGAAAGATATTCTGTGCTCATAAAGTGGAAGAGTTAACATTGTTAAGATGTCAACTGTACCGACTCACAGCCATCGAGTCAGTTAATACTCATAACGACCCTGCCCCTTGGCTTTCCAAAACTGCAATTCTTTGAGTAAAAAGCCTCGTCTTTTGAACTGCTGACCTTGGGGCTGGCTGCCAGTGTATATCCCTATGCTACCAGGACTTCCTTAATAGTTACCAAACCAAACCAGATTGCAAGAGGGTAGATACTGACTCAGAGAGACCACAGAGAATAGGGTAGAAACACTCCTGTGAGTTCCTGAGACTAGAACTCTTCATGCAAGTACAAAGTTCCATCTTTCTCCCAGGGAGCAGCTGGAGGCTTTAACCTGAAGACCTCGTGGAATGCAGTCCAATGCATAACCACTGTGTCACCAGGGCTCCTAGAGCACCCAAGACAATATCCTACCTAACAAAAATCTGATCAAGATTTCAACAACTTCTTTACAGAAATAGAAAAGCCGATTCTTAATTTTATGTGGAATAGCATGAAGCCCCAGATGAATAATGCAATTTTTAAAAGGTAAGTAGGAACACAGACATTTTCTGATTTCGAAACTCTCTGGTACTGGTCTAATAAAAGACATAAAGAGCAATGAACTAAAATTGACAGACCAGAAATAAACCCATGTAACTCAGATCAACCAATTTTTTTTTGCAAGAGTGCTAAATCAATGCGAGAAAGAAAAGTAATTGGATTTTCACATGCAAACAATCAAACAAGATCCATACCTTCATACCACAAAGAAAAGTGAATTTGTCATAGAGTAAGGATCTAAACGTGAAAAGTAATAAAATTCTTCGAAGTTTAGGATCATGGTCTTTGCGCCTATACTTTAACAAGGATTATGAGATGTATTGACAAAAACATAAACAGCCCAAAGCAAAATAAATAATGAAAATACTTCTGTTCATCAAAATATTTGTCTAAAAACATAAAAAGGCAATCTGTAGATTGGAGGATTATCTTCAGAAACCATAAATCTGATAAGAGTCTAATAACCAAAATACATACAAAGTATTACTAAGAAATAACTAAAACAGGGAAAAGGACTTCAATAGATATTTTACTTGTAGTAAATTGAAAGGGTCAACAAACATGTGAAAATGTATTTAAGCCTCAGGGCAAAATGGCCAACAATTACTCAAGTGCAAGTTCAAGTTGAAGCTGGAGAAAATGAAAGCAAATTCATTAGAAACCAAGTATTGTCTTTCAGTATATCCTAGAGGATGTTAAGAGACTGTCTCAGAAATAGATTTGATATGTTGAACATTTATGACAGTAGACTAGAAAAACTGTGAGAGAACATATTACGTGGAAAAAAATAAAAACAGGTCAAAAATGATAGTAAAGGAAGAAAAGTCCAAAACATATGTCAGAAAAGACTCTGAAACTTGCATAAATGCAGAATGACTATAGGGGAATGAAAAATTAGATGAAGTAAAAGAGTTGAATAAATTTCAAAGGATGCATCAAAAAGATAAAGTACGATAATGAAATGTTTAAAGTCCTGGAGCTAAAAAGACAAAAGGGAATATGTTCAGCCTTTCTTAAGCTGAAACAATTGAAGAAAAACACTGAACGAGCAAAATACTGAGTGAAAGAAGCATCAAAAGACTATCAGATGAATACGCAGGAGTCTCTTTACCGAAAATAATTGGTCAATAGTCAACCTTTTCTGGCAGCAGTATGTGATCCATAATTGATGGTATTAAATAAGTTCAAACTGCACCAAAGGTATTCTTGGCATGTTGGCAAACAAAAGGATCCAGGAATTGAAAGACAATCAATCGATGTATTTCCACACATAGAAGTGCTCATTAGTCTATGTCAGGATATTTGGAAGACAGTTACTGACCCAGCTATTTGGAAGAGATCTTTATCTCTAACAAAGACCAAAAAAGGTAACCAGAGGAATGTGGAAATGATTAAACAATGCCAATATCACATGCAAATAAAATGGCTGAAAACACTTCAAAAGTATTGTAGCAGTACATCAAAATAGGGAAATGACAGAAATTTAAGTTGGATTCAAAAGATGACTTAAAACAAGGGATACCATGTACCAGAAAGGCAGTCACCTATTTTTACTCACTGTGCAAAGGCATTGAATTGTGGGAAGCATAACAAGTCATGGATAACATTGAAAAGAATAAGAATTCCAGGATAACTCTACTTATGTGGAACTTTTACATAGACAAAGCAGCACTCAAACAAAATGGGGAAACTCAAAGGTTTAAAATCAAGATAGGTGTTTGACAGTCAGGATTATAACCTTTCAACATACTTATTCCAATCCTATACTGAGCAAGTAGTCCAAGCAGCTGAACTATATGAAGAACATGGTAACAGGATTAGAGAAAGACTCATTAACAATCGGGTATATGCAAATTACAGAACTTTGTCTGCTGAAAGTAGAGGGTTTGAAGCACCTAATAATGAAGATGAACGACTACAGTCTCTTCAATATTGAAAATACCCTGGATTTCCAGAAGATAAGTGTGTTAGTCCAGGTAGACTAGAGAAACAAATTCATAACACTTATATGTGCATAAGAAAGAGTTTTATACACAAGAGTAACTATACATTAAGAAAACATCCCAACCCAGTCCAGACCAAGGTCATAAGTCCAATATTAGCTATATGTCCAAGAGCAATTTATAAAGTCCTCTCCAGCCTCACAGAACTCATGAGATGATGCTGAATGCAGAGGCCAGGGGGTGCAAAATCAGTGGTGACAGAAGAACCTCAGCACTGGGACGAGTCTCCACATGGCTTCTCCAGGTCAAGGTTTCTGGCTGCATCAGGGTAGGCCCCTGTGGCTTTTCCTCTGGGTTGTTTCACAGGGAGTCAGTCTTGTGTCTGGTCAGTAGTCTCTCTCCAAGAGAATGTTGTCAGTAGAAAGTCTCCAAGGAAGTGAACAGAGATAGTCTCTCCATCTCCAAGAAGAAATTACCACATTTCCCAGAATTCTTAGGAGAAAGCTGTGCCTACACAGAAGTCTCATTGGCTCTCTCCAGATTGACAGGCTAGACTCCACCCCTATACTTTTTTTTTGGTGAGGGGAGCATCACTGTCCTCTGGTGGGAATGGGAGGCCCAGCCTTGCTCCTGGAGAGCTGCTGCTGGATTTGAACCGCCAAGATGGTGGGCTGCAGTTCCACACTCAACCACTACACCACCAGGGCTCAGTCCTACCCCTATATTCTCAATCCTCAAACTGACACCAGATTAGGTGACTGCGATAAGCAAATTGGAAATACAGCCAGAATATCAATGGGATGAGGATGGCAACACTTTAGCTCAAATACTTTGGACATGTATCAGGAGACTCATCTCTGAAAGTGAACATCCTACTTGGTAAAGTAGATCATCGGTGGAAAAGAGGATGACCTTTAAGAAGATGAATTGACACAGTGGTTGCAACACTTAGTTCAAAAATGGTGTAGGACCAGATTGTGCATTTTTCTACTTTATGTAGCTTCCCTGTGAGTCAAAACAGACTCAATAGCACCTAGAAACAAAATCTAATTAAAAACTGTGCAGAACAATGAGATTTTAAATCAAATGGTAGTACAAATATGAATTATGGGATACAATACATTGCTTAGAATGAAATTAATGGCTCAAATACACGATGCGTCAATAAAACCTAAATATCAATGATTTAAAAAATCATCTAAAATATTTATGAGGAAGAACAATAAAACAATTCTAGGAAAAGAAGAAGGAATGAGACAGTAGATCAAAGAATCATAAATTAAAAGGTAACAAAAACAGCAATGTCAAAAAAACCAGGGAAAAGATAATATCTTGATAAATTTCTGTGGAGACTAACTCCTCAGTTGCTTATACTAATCTCCATTTCACTCCTAGATAAATAACTTAAAGAAGGAATAGCTAACATTAGGTGTTTTTTTTCATGACAAATGTATATGTATACACACAATTATTACTCCCAAGAAAGCTCATGAGATTGATGCAGGAAAAAAGAGGAACTTTTTAAGATTAGTTTCAGAGCCTTCATAAAACAGCATTGCAACACATTGCAATTCAATAAATATTAACCAGTGTGTCACTTAACTTTAAAATGATGAAAGTTAAACCTAGATATTTGCCAGAAAATCATATACCCTTATTATGGTGTATTCTCTTATATTGTTAGTCTTCCTTTAGGACAAGGAAATACTTAATGTTATTAAATGAATTTCCTCAAAGAAAAATAATAATCAAATATTCAAATATCACAGTGGCTAGGAGAGGTGGCCAACTGTTTGGATCACAAAGTACTTTGTTTATTTGTTTAAGTTGTTTGACAACAAAGTTATACAAAAAAATCACTATTTCTAAAATTAAATGGAGGATTTGCTGAGGTGGTGTCTGAAGTTCTGTATGGCAACACTGTGTGTAGCTAATTGGTGACCCTTATTCAGTTTCTTTGTCACAAATTTCTTTAGAGCCCAACCCACAGCCAAACCCTCCTCCCCCCAAATTCTCAGTGTCATAGATTTGTTTCCAATTATACCAATCTTACAGGACAACCTTCCAGTAAAACTGCCTTGTGGGTTTCTTCATGGGAGTAGAAAGCCTCATCTTTCTTTTTTGCTGCAGTTGGTGGTTTCCAACTATGGACCTTATGGTTAGCTGCCCAATGCATAACCCCTACACCTCCAGTTTAGTTCATTTTCCATGAACTTTTTAAAGCCCCTTGTACATGACTTTGTGTAACGGTCTATACATTTTGGGTGGGTGGCACATAGAATTGTTCAGTCATGGTGCATGCACTTATTCAACTTTACTAGATACTGGCAAAAATTCTTCCAAGTGGCTTACATTTTCATTACTGTGGATATGAACCAGGGTTTCTGATCCTTGACTGATTTTTGTATGTGTGCATTTTCATCTTGGCAGTCCATGGGGGAAAAGATTATCATTTGATAGGTCTTAATTTGTAGTTTCCTGATAACTAGTGAAAGACCATTTTTCTACTGGCTTGTCTACATCCTTCCATTTTTTTTAAATCATCATTCTGTGTAGTTTCTTGGTAAGAATTGTTAATTAGATGTATACATTCCCATTTTCTTCTCACCTCATCTCTTGTCTTTTCATTCTCTTAATGGTTTCTTTTCAGAAAAAAATAAAAAATAATCTTATTCCTCTCTTTGAAGGAAAGAAGGGTTTTAATAATAAGTTTTAGAATTTTTATTTTCTCTTAAGATTTTTTCAAAAATGTATTTCTTTCATGTGCAAATAAATGACTAATTCAGATTTTTCACCCCCAATGGCAAGTTTCAAGAGATATTTTGTTAATGATTTCAACTATGCCAATTTTGTTTTATATATTTTGAAGTGATCCTTATCTCTGGTAATACTCTTTGCTTTTTTAGTATATTTAATATTTAGTTTTGTATTCAGTAGTTCTATGATATATACAATTTTCTTGAGTTCTCTTGCTTTAAAATTGTATAGTTCTTATATTTGTAGGTTGATATCTTTCATTAATTTTGGGAAACCCTTAATCATTTTTTCCTTAAAATGCTTCACTGCTTCTGCCCCAACTTCTACTCTTTTTCTGGGCCTCAATTATCCTCATGTAAATTATGCTTAGAGATCATCTAATGAATAGGTCTGCTGCACTGACAATTAATAAGTAAAGAATCGGGCACATTTTAGGATAACATCAGGAAGATCATACATGAAGAGAGCAAAAGGTTATCGAAAAGACAGGAGAGAAAGAAGAGATGAGAAGGGGTGTCAGAAGAGATGCTGAAACTTGTCCTTGAATGCAGATAAAATAAAGTGCCTCAAGAAATGATGAAGAAAAAGCACTGAAGAAGACACTTGCAAGAGCAGCTCAAGGAGAAAAAGCATTGCCAGGTAAATCTGGACCACTAGCCATAAGGTCAGTGCTTCAAACGGACCAGGTGCTTTGCAGAGTGAGGAAAAGCTGTCTCCTCTCGAAAAGAATGAGAACTTTGGAAACCCTGTACCAGCAGCAATATGAGTCAGAAATAACTCAATGGCAGTTGGTTTGCTTTGAGGTTTGGGGTATAAAAGCAAAAAGCATAGGCAAAAATCACTCAAGGCAATGGCAAAACTCACGACCCTAGGAATTGACTGAACGCCCATTGAAATGTTTTAACAAACAGATGCACCCTGGAGGCACTAACTCCCCTCTGCCAAGAAATCACAAAGACAGAGTCCCGGCCAGCTGACTGGTAGAGAAGTGTAAGTATGCGCACACCAAACAAAAGCGGTCCAACAGAACATAAAAATAATCTATTATTGTCACCGATATAACATGCACATAAAATTTTATTAACGGTAATTAAAAACTAGTTGTAGCTGTACCTCAACGGGGCCTGCCAGAAACTCAAGCCAGATTTAGAAAAGAATGGAGAGCAAAAGCTACCATTGTGACGTCAGATGGGTCTTGACTTAAAGCAAACATTGTCGGGAGGATACTTAGTTGTGTTTTAATGACTATGCAAAGGCATTTGACTGTGTGGCTCATAAAATGGACATTTCAAAAAATGTAAATTTCAGAATATTTAGTTGTGCTCTTGTGGAAGCTGGGCTTAGACCAAAAGGCAATCACCGTAGAGAACAAGGAGATACTGAATGATTCCAAATCATCAGAGATATTGTTTGTATTGGTCAGTCGGTTCTGACTCCTCAGGACTTGATAGATGAGAACTGCTTCATCTGGTTCCTTGGGCGGACTGCTCGGCGGTAGCTGATTGCAAACCCCTGGGGTTTTTATACGACGTCAGCCTTTTGCTGGAAGATGAGCACCTTAGTCACTGCTCACCAAGGCTAGTTCTACACGTTTGAAAGGAAGAAGCAGAGCCATATTTACAGAGGATGTGACTGTCTCAATAGAAAATTCCAAGAATCTATTCAAAAGCTTGCAGAACTAATAAGGTGAGCCAAGTTATAGAACACAAAGTCAAAACAAAACCAAAAAAAGAAATCACTTCTTTTTCTATGTACCCACAATGAACAGATGGAATTTGAAATTAGAACATCCATTCCACTTACAATAGCAGCAGAAATTAAACTGATTAGGTATAGTTCTAGGAAAAATGTGCAAAATTTACATTCTGAGAACTATAAAAAACTGATGAAAGAAATCAAAGTAGCAATAAACAGAGATAACATATTCATGGACTGGGTGAATCTGGGCTGTTAAGATACCCATTTTCCTAGGTGAATCTCTATGGAATTGTAGTTCACTGTAAGTCCAATCAAAGTCCTTGCCAATTTTGTTTTGTTGTTGCAATAGATACTGACAGGCTATTTCTAAAACGCACATAGAAAGACAAAGGAAATAAGCCAATTCTGAAAAATATGAGTATATAAATTAACTTCCAATAAATAATAAATTTTAAAAATAGGCCAAATCACCAATTGAAAAATGGGCAAAAATCTGAAAAGGAAATTAAAATAAGTTTTTTAAATGCTCCAAGTCATTTACCGTTATGGAAATGCAAGTTAAAACTTCCATAAGATAACACTACATACCTGTTAGGATTGTTAAAGGTAAACCCTCTCAAACTTAGCAACAGCAAATACTGTTAGGGACATGGGGCAAAGAAAAATCTCGTTTAGTACTGTTGAATATAGATCTATAGATATAGATACTATACTATATACTATACTATATACTATATCAGTGGTATAGATACCTTTGAAGAGAGTTTGGCAAGTTCATGCAAAGTTAAAGTATACTTATCATAATTACCCAAATGAATTGAAAATGTAATTTTGTATAATAACCTGTTAGTTATATAAATTTTATTCATAATCACAAAACTATATGCAACTAAGATATTTTTCATAATGAATAAATATGGCACATATTTTAACTATTAAATTGGCTACTACTCAGCAATAAAAATGGTTCGATGTGCAAAGTTCTATTTGCTAGTTCCATTTATTAAATGAAGTAATCCAGGATCTAGAACTACATATTATATAATTTCTTTTATTTGGCATTATTTAAGTGACAGTTTTAAGAACAAAAAGCAAATCTGTATTTTCCAAGGTTAGAGTACACAGGAGGGACTTTTTAGATTGAATGAACTGTTCTGCTTAGCCCTGGAGTGGTTTATGCAGGACCTAATGCCTCTGCCAAAATTCATGCAATTGCATATTACAAGTAATGTATGTAAACTCAAAGGGAAAAAATCAATCATTATCTTGGAACTTCTGTGGCAGTAATATAAACTATGAAAACAACCAATCTTATTAAAAGTTCATAATATATCTTAAATAAACTGATCTAAAGAATTTTGGATTTACTTTCATTATGTTCTATGGAGCCAAAGAGATGAACAAAACAAAACAAAAAACATCCAGACATAACCGTTATAGCTATTTCATGCATTGGCAAGTTTTTCAGTGAAGGGACAGATAATAAACATTTTTGTATTTCAGGGAATCAGTCCCTACATAGTTCTCCTGTGCTGCTTGTTCATAAATGACAATATGCAAACAAGTGAATGTGGCTTTGTTCTAATAAAACTTTAGCCACGAACAATAAAATTTTAATTTCATGCAATTTTCATGCTATTATCCTCTCACTCAAAATATCTAAGATGCAAATGAATTTAAAATTAAATTGTAAGAACA
Source organism: Nesogale talazaci (assembly GCA_004026705.1). Lineage (NCBI taxonomy): Eukaryota > Metazoa > Chordata > Mammalia > Afrosoricida > Tenrecidae > Nesogale > Nesogale talazaci. Next base: position 55,552 of record PVJH01012726.1, read on the forward strand.
ATATTTTAAGTCTCAGAAAAACAATGGTTAAGGAAGAGAATGGGCACATTTTCCTTATAGAAAAATGCCATGTATGGATACTGATCCATTAGGGGGTAGAATTCAATTATTTCATCCTTGCATCTGAATGGACTTAGCAGTGACTTTCCTCTAACAAATAAAGTATAGAAAGAGAAATAATAACAATAGTAGAGAAATATGCCTGATAATATCTTAATTAAGCGATCAACAGTAATTTTACAAATGATAACACCTCATAGATAACACCTAATCTGTGATATTCTTAAAACCCTTGGTCTGAACATGAAAAAAAAAATCAGACAACCCAAATGCCCATCAGTAGAAGAATGGATAAACTTAGATACATACACACAATGAAATACTATGCACTACTAAAAAACAAAGATGAAAATATGAAGTATACCATAGCATGGATGGCCCTGGAGAACATTATTCTGAGTGAAACTGATAAATCACAAAAGGACAGATATTGCAATAAGACCACTACTATCAGGATAAAAGCCAGGACAAAGACTTGCAAACCAAAGGGAACAGATTATGGAAGTCAACCAAGTGGATAGGGTAAAGAAGGGAAGACAATACAGTGGACTGGAGGAGTGGTAGGTATCCACTGGGTGAAAGTGGGTTAGAAGAGCAATCAGGTTGTCCACATCCATAAATAGTTATAGACTTGAAAGCATGAGTGGAAATTGACTTGATGACAGTGACTACATATGTATATGAGGACAAAGTTTTGTTAACTGTGTTTTTAAAACAATTTTATTGACATGTAATTCATATATAATACAATTCAACAGTTTAAACATAATTAAGGGTTTCTGTCACCTTGGTTAGACCAGGAATCTAAGTGGTTTGGAAATTAAGATCTTGAGAACGTGGCCTGTTTCCAATATGATTGGCCACTGTGGAACAGCTTGCTTTTTAATAGGACTGGAACCTGCATTTTGCTCATTGACCTTTATTTTTCTGGACTTGAGGCAGTGGCATTCTGCCAGTTTGTCTGTCCATGAGTTCATGAGCTAGAGCTATAGGATTCAGGAGAAGCCTCCAGCCTGACATTCCCACCTTTGAATTTTCCTGCCTTTCTAATTGTTTGAGCCATTTCCTTGTCATCAGTCTTCATACAGATAAATAACTCACTGGTGTGCTTCTCTAGAAAACCCAAACGGGACTTCAAAAAGTTCATGGACAAATGCAATGAAAAGACAACTTTTTGCACACACACACACACACACACACAACTTTGTGCTAGTTGGAAGTGGGATGGTTGCACTCCTATTAATTACCTTAATTTTATATTTGTCTCAAATGATTTTCTTGAAGAGACTGAAATTAGTGTCCAAATGTAAACTAATATATTGGGCTATTTTCCATCACAAATAGTCTGAACACAGAGTTAAAATCAGTTTGATTTCCCTGTCCATATCACATGGTATTCATTATTTCTCACCAAACATGTATGCCTTGTGCATGGCATAGCAGAAAGCACTGGAATGTCGTTATGAAATCAAAGTATCTACCTATAAAAAAACTTATGTAATGAGCTTCTAAACACTTATGAAAAGTGCCATTACTTTTTCAGTGATCATTCAATAAATAAGTAAAAAATACAAGTTGGTACAATTGGGACAGTTTATGATTAAGAAGCATAAGCAACAATTGCCTTAGGCATTTCAGAGAAAAACTGAAATTAAAATAGATATAATATTAATAATATTCACCAGGCATTATGCATAAATCATTCCATCATACTCTTAAAATAATCTTTTAAAGAACGAAGAAGTTAAGTGATTTGTATAAAGGTCACATAGGTACTGAAGATGATTGTATTTGAATCCAGGTTAACACCCTTTTTTCAATGACCACCAAATTCTATATAGATTAAGATACAAAGGGCAAGTTTATGCTCATAAGTCCAATAACAGGCCCAAATATAAATACTCAACACACAAACATGAATCCAAGGACACTTACATGTTCAGAAACAGAAATATGCAAGTATTAACATGCCAAAGACACATGTTATAATCTGTACAGTGAAGCACACTTTTCCCTATTCATAGGTGAGGCCAAAGTCCATATTTGTCAGACTTGAAGAATAACCACAGACAAATATCTACCACCTTCTATGAAGTATGGCTTTTTTTCCACAAGGAATTTATTGAAATATCAACCTCTTCCAGAACAGTGAAGTCAATTATGAATCATTCACTATTTGGGTAGTATAAGATAGAAAAACATAAAATATCAGAAATTTGATAATCATTTAAAAATGAAAACCCATCTCTAATAAGCTAGCATAAATCAGTGTTGGGGACAGACAAACTATACAGAGAGGGGCCAGATTAGACTTCGCCTGGTGCCATCTGTCCCTTCTGACTCAGAGTTAGCCTATGTACCACAGAATAAACATCACATGCCTGCGTCATCCTCACGTTTGTTCCCATGCCTGAAATGGGAACAGTCACTGTCAGTCCATCTCATTTTTAGGATCTTCCTCTTTTTTCCTGCCCTGCCACTTTTCAAAACATGATTTCCTTCTCGAGGAACTGGTCTCCTGATAGGTCCAAAGTAAGATGATAAGTAAGTAAGTATAAGTAAGATGATAAATAAGTAAGATGATATCCTGCTACACAGGTTGGTTGGTCCTTGGTCGTCCATATTCAATGTCCTATTTTTATGTGCATATGAAGCAATGGAAAATATTATGGCTTGGGTCAGATATAAAGTAACATCTTTTCTCTTCAATATTCTAAAGAGGTCCTATGCAGATTTACCTAATGCAACCAGTCTTTTATCTCTTGATTGCTGCCTTCATGAGCATTCACTGCAAATCCAAGTGAGACAAAATTCTTGACAGTTTCAACCTTTTCTCCATTTATCATGCTACATATGGGTCCAGTTGGAAGATCTTGGTCATCTTTACATTGAATTGCAAACCCATCCTGAAGGCTACAATTCTTGATCTTCATTAGCAAGTGCTTCAAGTCCTCTTCACTTTCATCCAGCTGGGTTCTGTCATCTGAATATGACACATGGTTAGAAGCTTTCCTTCGATCTTGATGCCACACTCTTCTTCATATTCTCCAGTTTCTCTGATGATTTACTCAACACACATATTGAACAAGTATGAGGAGAGGATGCAATCATGGCACACACCGTTACTGAATTAAAACCATGAATTTTTCCCTTGTTCTGTTTACACAACTGCTTCTTAATCCATGTACAAGTTCCAAATGAGCACAATGAAGTGCTTTGTAATTCCAATTCTTCTCAAGGTTATCCACAAGTTTACTATAGTCCACATAGAGGAATGCCTTTTCAGAGTCAATGAAACACAAGTAAACCTCTTTCTTGTAGTTTCTGCTTTGAGTCAATCTGATATCAGCAATGATATCCCTTGTTCCACGTCTTCCTCTTAACTCAGCTTGAATTTATGCCAGTTCCCTGTCAGTGTACTGTAGTAACTGTTGTTGGATTATCTTCAGCAAAATATTATTTGTGTGTGATACCAATGATATTGTTCTATAGTTTGAGACTTCTGTTGGGTCATTTTCCATGGAATGGGCATAAATATAGATCTCTTCCCATCAGTTGGCCAAGTAACTGTTTTCCTAATTTAATCAGGTTGCAGCTTGATTGGAGGACAATGAGAAAAATGACACTGTAAGGTCCGCCTTTCTCTCTCTTGCTCCCTGGTGATCACATCTGCATCCTGCTGCTTTAGCTAATTCTCTGCCTCAACCTGTGCGCTACACTACCTGTGCGTCTAGCCTACCCATGGATCATGTTGCTTAGTTTGAGACTGGTGGATCCCATGTCTGTGTTTGAGTTCCAGATCCCATCAGTGCCTGCCTCACTAAGCTTCTGAGCTACTGACTGTTTCTGATCAACCCTACTGTCTGCTGCCAGGAAGCAGATTCTGCCTCCCTTCCTTAAGGGAAGACTCCACTGTTTGCTTCCTTGACCTTATGCTCTGGCAGTCCAAGTTGAAGGACTTCTAGTATATTAATTTTTCCAAAAGAGTGAGTTGAATTGAGCCCTCTGTACTGTGTGGACTAATTAACTGTTCTATTCCTTCTTGCTGTATAAACCTATCTTCATATATATATATATAATATCATATATATATATATATATATAATCATAAGTGTCCTGGTTTTGTTCCTCTAGAGAACCCTGCCTAACACATTTCTCTTTTTAACTAACAGAGAAGTAATCAAATGCACAGAGTATTTACATTATTTCCCAGCTGTCATTCATGTATATATTTTTCTTAACTCAGAAAATACTGTCACATTGATGTTCTTTAAGTTTAAACTTGATAAACCTGACCTGCTCTTTCCCGCTTTTAAATGTTTAATTAACAGAAAAACCAACTGGGATACTTCTTCAAAGCACAGCTTTCTCACCCTTCCCCCGGGTGCTACTATTTAGAATCAAATCTATTTGCAGTAAATGGAATTGCTTTATACCAGGACACCAAACAAGAGTTCCTATATTGTGAATGCTGTGAAAATAATTATCATAAAAATCATTACTCACCAGCTCTTTATAAGTTAATTATCACTCACATTGTTTATAGTTGAGATAATCTGTGTCAAACATTTTACATAATGACTCAGGTCAAGGAGGAAGTTGGATATGCTTCCTTTTGCTAAGCCATTAACTTCTATCGAATGGAAGGTCTTGTTTTTTCCCTAGTGATTACATATCTCAAGCTTTAAGCATCCTGGCTATTTGAGGTTTCTTCTGTTTTTTCCCCTACTATAAGAAGTTTTCGAGAGAAAATTTCAGAAACTAACATATAAGTGTCTTTGATGAGCCTGGTGTGATTTCAAGACATTTTTTACCCGGTCATGGATCTCATCACAGTTGGAAGGTGAACACCAATCAGAATGGAATCTGTAGATAGAAAAAAGCAGGAGGAAGAAATTATTTTCCGTGTAAGGGAAAAGGGAAACTAATTTTATAAACTCAAATAAGACATGTATGTCCATGATGTAAAATATTTCGAATTCGAGCTAAGCCCCGGTGGCATAAGTGGTTGAGTGCGGGACTGCGGCCCACAGGCTTGGCAGTTCAAACCCAGTGGCGGCTCTCAGAGCAGCGCTGGGTAGCTCCCACGACTACCAGAGGGCAGTGATGCCCCCACCCCAAAAAAGATTTCGAATTCAACCACATTCTTAGTCTTTCAAAATTACAGAGGACATTGGAAATTGAATAGTTCCTTGTCCACTACAGATGATATGTCATGGTCTCTATTCTTTATTATAATTCTATTTTCAAGTTACATTTAATGAAATACAGGAAATAAAACAAATAAGGGTATTCTAAAGACTTTTATGAGAGGGCTTCAAAAAGCTTGTCAAAATGTTCAGTATCTTTTTATTTCATTTTTCCAAAAATGTTTTGTAACCCTTCTGGAAAAATTTGAAGATAGAAAGATTTCAAAGATGTTATAAAACATCCATCTCCTCTTCTGTTGTCTTTCCCAAACTCAAAGCTCATATTAATATATATATATATGCCATTTTGCCTTATATAAATAAAGAAATTGTTTAAATCATGATTGTGACATATCACCGACTATTTCTTTATAAAGAACAGAGTAAAGTACTAGCATCTTGTTTGCACTTTTATCTTTTTGCCTTCCAAAGTTAAAATTGTAAATGTCTACACAAAGCATAATTGATTGCTGCTATCTTTTTTGTTAGTTGCTTTGTATTTGATTCTGACAACCCCTATTATGCCAGATAAATAGTTTACATATGCTTTAAAAGAACAAAATAACGGTTGATCGGCTCTACCTAAATTTTAATCTTCTGCCTTTGGAAAATACACTGATGCAAAAAAGTTAAAATTTTGTTATTGGCAACATCTATTGAGCATTTGATGAATCTGAGATAAAACTATGAAACTCCAAGTGAGTATCTTCAATGATACTATTAGAGGATCCACTAGTCTGTGCTGTGGTATAAGGAATGTTTGTCTAACAACCTGTAATTTACAAAATCAAAACGTTAAGCATAATTAAATAGAATATCAACTCCTTTTTAATTAGATTTGCTAGAATCTCTTAAGTCTAATTTTAATAAGAGCTATAAAACCTAATACAAGTTTTAAGTCCTAATATTAATATCTGTACCACCTAGGGAGGAAGACTGCTTTTGCAGCATAATACTTATAATCTAAATTGAAACTATTTTATGATGTGCTAACTTGGATTGGAGGTATTTTTAAAATGGGTTTAAAAAAAGCACCTTCACTATAAATGAAAGAATTAATGTGCTTAAAGTTGCCAAGAAAGATTTTTAAATAGTTGCTTATCATATACAGGATTAAGGTGTCAGAATTATATTACAATCTTAAAGAAAACATATTTAATTTTAATGAGCATATACCTAGATAAAATCCTACAGTTATAAGTTCTTTCATTCTCCCAATTTTTTCCAGATCATACAATCTACAGTACCATCAGTTCAAACTGTTTACTGATTCCACTGGATTGCACAAGTACACTATAAGTGCATTACTGTGATCTCTGAAAAGCTACATCAGAGAAAATCTTATACTTAAATATGCGATCTTCAGTATACAGGGAGGTGGGAGATACAGGGTTTTTATTCCTAGTAATTCAGTCAATTTAGATTGTTTTTTAACCCCCAATTTAGATTTTTTAAAAAGAAATTACACTAATGTTAGAAGTGCTCTAATGGAAATAAAAATATTTACTAGACTTAGAGAGTGCATCAGTACTTAAAAAATTGTTTAGGTAAAATATTCAGAAATAAGATGTCATCATACCTATGTTTTAAAAGCACCTCAATTGTCTTCAAGCAAGAATAGATTCTATCTAAAATGCATTATTAGGAAGAGCACTACAGGAAACTATGAATGAAGGTATAGCTGGCTTTGGTGATTCTCAATGAAGATTCTGGATATGGCTTCACTGACCAATATACCAATGGTGCTAAAGCTGCATGCAGGCAAAGTAACATAGGACTAGAATAGCTATTACAGTGGGAGGGTTGTAAGAAGAGTTCCGGGGCTGAGCCCCGGTGGCGTAAGTGGTTGAGTGCAGGACTGCAGCCCGCGAGCTTGGCGGTTCAAATCCAGCGGTGGCTCTCAGGAACTGCACTGGGTAGCGCCCACGACCACCAGAGGCAGTGATGCTACCCCAAAAACCCAAAAAATGAAAAAAAAAGTTCTGTAAGACATGACAAAATTAAAAAATAAAACAATATTTATAAAATGAGCTATAATGATTTTACAAGAAGGATTTTACTATGCATGACTTAAAACTTGCATCAAAAAAAAACTCATAATAACTTGTTATTAAAAGCTAAAAAGGGTCTGGCTTGAGACCTTTAGAAGGATAAGACATCAATTTGAGGAAATCTTCTATCAAAGCAACATGAATTCTGCTAAGTTTAAACAAAAGAAAACATTTTTATGGTGAAGCTTAAAAGTGGATGAAGGGTAAAATCAGTCAAGTTTTACAAAAAGCACATGCCTAAATGAGGAGGTCCAATGATTAACAACAGAAAACAAAACAAAACCCAGCCAACAACATATATATAAGGGGTACCCCAACATAACTGAAAACATTCATACATTTAATATATTTGTCAA